>VZRS01011067.1:0-84753 GCA_013398055.1 Ifrita kowaldi
CTCTCCCTGCCTCTTGCAGATTTCTCTACCGTTTGAAGGAGATCAATAAAATCGGGGGGGAGGGAATTTGGTGAAAACAACAAAACCAACCAAATAAAACCCCAACCTGCCATCCAAAAACCCTCAAAACTGAGCAAACAAACAAAATCCAAAAAACCCCCTCTCTAAAACAAGTGCAATAAATAAGCCCAAAGCAACAACAACAGCAAAAACAACAACGAGAAAACGACTCAGAAGAAAAACAAACCCCTCAAAATCCTCAAAACTTGGGCAAAACCCAGCTGCCTGCATCCACCCAGATGCCTGCATCAGTGTGCTGACACTCTCAGCTGTGACTGGAGAGATGCATATGGGTAACATCTGTCACTCAGAAAAGCTTTTTTGAGTTGAAATTTGCAATGTTTATATATGAAATTTGCATGATGTGCCACCTGTGCTCTTGCCTATGTTATTTCAATGAATTGAAGCAAACCAGTTTGATAAGCTTTTATTGATGCCACAGCTCTATCAACACTGTGTCTGAGGCACAGACCTTTCTGATTCTCCAGCTCAGGGGCTCATCTGTGCCCCCAAAACCGGTCTTGATCCTCATGGTAAGAAGATTTGCAAACCCTTTAATCTCCCGCAAAGCCATAACAGTGAGGATGGGGCTATTTCACCCCAAATAATGCATCAAGTGTCTTGTGGGATGGGTGTTTTGGGGTGGGTGCTTGTCAGATGGAGGCATTGCTTTTCTCTTCATCTCCTGCTGTCACAGAGCAGAGCTGGAAAGGTTTTTTTTTGCAAACCCATTTGTGTTCGGCATCACATCTATAAACTTCAAAGTCCTTGGCTCTCAGTGTCCCGCACCCTTCACCCATCTCCTGCAGAGAGGTGCCAAGCCTGTAGAACAAAAATTGTATTGCTGAAGAAGAGGAGACTCTCAAAGTCTTGCAGAAAAGGAGCAGTGGGGGTGGGTTTCCCTGCCTTTTTCCTGCACCATCTCACTGTACATGCATTGCTTCTTGCTGGAGGGTGACCAGATTTGAGGAGAGTTGCTGTGCCTGCAGTAAGATCTGTGAGGAGCATGTGTGGAGCATGAAAATCCATGATATTCCATGGGGCTGGTGGGAGCTGTGGGGTCACTGTGCTCTGGTACAATTCCCCAGCTTTTGGTCTACAAGAGCTTTGCTGGGGGGAATATGAGACCACTGCATAAACTCCAACAACTTGGAGAGATGGGTCAGGGCATGAACTGGGTCTGAAATGGAGCAAAGCTGCTGCTTACCAGCAGACTGTGGGTACACTCACATTTTGGGGTTGAAAGGTGTGTTGTCCACCCATCTCCACACCTTCTGATGTAACCTTAATCCAATCCATACCGGTGGTGGGCTTTTGCCTGCAATAGTCTTGATGTGCTCCTGGAAAATAGAGGTGACCGGTTGCTCCCAAAATCTCTCTGTGGAGGGTTTCATGGCAAGCAAATTCATGGGGGAAATCTGACTCCTGAATTGATGAGACATGAATTTCCCCCATACTTTGAACGCTTCCCCAAACCCTCTTGCTGCTAGGCACCTTTTTCTTCCCTGCCCACCTGAAAATCAGTACTTTTATGTCCTTTTCAAGCCTTCTTTTCCCTATTTACCTTTTCTTTCTTGTCCTGGAGCACCACCAGCTGGGAGTCCTGATTTTCACAGCTTTTCATACCTTGAGTCCAGTTCCCCAATTCCTCAGAAAGCCAGTAGCATCTCTCCCCGTGGAGCTGCCAGTCCTGGGGACACAGCTTGCAGCCAGCATAGGCTGAAGAGGAGAAAAAGCCATGAGACACTCAGAAGGGTTGTCAGGTTATTCCCCAGCCACCAGCTGAAGGTACTGAGGGATTCCCCATCCCACACCCCGGCTCTTTCCCCATTGTTGAGTTTTTTACATTGATGTGGTTTTTCCAGCCACCGGAGAGAAGGAACGTTACTGAGGTTGGGTGACCACAAGGACGTTATTGGCTGGTGGAGGTGGAGGAAGAGTGGCGAGGAACCTCCTCCCTAGGGCTGACACTGCTCCATGGAGGAGGGATCAGCAAAAATTGCACGGAAAAGAGGATTCTTCCTTGCAACACTCCTCTTTGCCAAATAACCCTTGGTAGCCTCATAACCTCAAGGGTCTAAGGGTCTCTGTCCTTGCAGTAGGAGACCCCCACAAAGGTCTCACCTGAGTATCTCCCAGCAGAGACAGGTGGGAAGGGGGATTACCTGTGGGGCTGTCGCCTCGGGGCTTGCAGAAATACTGCACCAGGGATGAAAGCATGCACTGCTCCATCTGGTTCCTTCCATGGATCTCACTGCCTAGCTGCGGAACGCTTGTCACTGCTGGCTGCGGGGAGCACTGAAAAACTTGGAGCAGTAATCCAGAGTAAGAAGCTGCAGCCATTTTGGGATAAAAACCACAAAGCCTGCAAAACTGGGTTTCATTTTCTCATACAGTTACTTAAGCCAGCCTGAAAAACATGACTTGTATCCTCCACCCTTGTGTGGTAGCTGTAAGTATAATCTAGGTTTACTCAGAAGGGGTTTATTCATGGTGGGTGATGTTGCATCTGTACAGGACCCCCTTGTCCCCTCCAAAGGCTGAAATGCTGAAATGAACCCCAATTTCCCCTCCCTGGCTGCTCAGTGGGGTGTGAGATGTAGATAAGAGCTGGTTACTCACCCCGCACACTCAGCACCACCACCAGGACCAGCAGGATGAGCTGCCCCAGCCCCCCGGCTATGAGGAAGAGCTTGTGCCACCATGGACAGAAGGCAGGTGCTGAAAGAGGCCACATTTGCTTTAAAAAATGAAAGATTAAAAAGGTGGGGGTTTAGAGGGGAAAAAAAAAGCCTGTCTGTCTGGTGAGTTTGAGCAGAAGTTTACAGCTTCTTTGCTTCCTCCAAAAATGTAAATCACCACTGACGAGCTCTAGAGTGTGGGTAGTTTCTCAGGTGGTGGAGGGGCTGCAGGAACCTCAGGAGCACCCTTGGGCACCCAGTGATGGAGCCCATGGGGATCCAACGGGGATCGGAAACCTTCTGAAATTGGCTTAATTTAGAGTTCCTGGTAGAGCTGGGAGTTGGTGAGACAAAGGTCTCTCCAGCCCTCATCTCCACCAGGATTCCAGCCACAATCTCAGCAGCTTTCCTTCCCACCCAGGTGTGTTGGCTCATGTTGGGCTTCTTGGCACCATTTTGCCCCACAGGTAAAGAGTCTTGGAAGCAAAACTGCTTCCAGATGTCTGCCAGTCTCTCCCATCCCTTCCTTTCTCTTTTTCCTCCTCTTTTCAAGCCAGGATCCCAGCTTAGAAGACATTTAACCCACAAAAATGTTCTCCATGGTCTTGGAAACCTCAACACAGAGGTGAAGAAGCAAGCAAACTCAAAAGTAAACAAATCCAAAAGTCTTCCCAAAACTTGAAACAAGCATTTTCCCTCCAAAATAGGACTTACCATGATGCTTCTCAGCAGAAGAAATATCCCCAAGATGCTTTAAATCAGCATAAACGATTTCCCCAGCCATGGTCACTCAGAAGGTCCCAGGAGCAGCCCAAAAGTAACACCATCCGTGGACAACCACTTGCCTTGTGAACTATGCAGTCATGTGGGCATCCGGCTCCAGGAAATTGTATTGGCTGGGGTTTTTATCTGCTTTTCTGTTTGTACATATATATATGTATATAAATATATGTATTCTACAGCCTTCCCTTGTAAGTGGGAGGTGGTGAGGGAAAGGGTGTCCTGCAGCCAGGAAGAGGTGGCACATCTGGAGGTGTAGAAACATCTCTGGGTTGGTGGTTGTGCTAAACATCTGCAAAAGTAGGATTAAAAAATAATCATTTCAAAATGCTTTTAAATAAGGTTTTTGAGTGTGAGGCTGAAGCATGTCAGGAGTTGGATCACTGTGACCACAGGCAGGTAATCAGGTAAAGAGAAGACAGGTGACATTTGGTGTTTCTTCCCCAAAATATGGGCTTGGAGTGACTTGAAATTCCTTTTGTTCCATGTGACTTATTCTGCTGGTTTTGACACAATATTTGGCCTCTATTTTATCCTGGGGTAGAGAGATCTGATGTGGTCAGGGGTCGCCCAGTTCCTGGCCGGGAAGCGATGAGAATCTGAATTACCTTCAGGCTGCTAATGAATTTTATCTTATTTTGTTACTTTATCTTATTTTGTTACTTTATTTTATTTTGTACTTTATTTTATTTCGATTTTCCTCCCACTCCTGATGTGTCTTTTTACATCATCTAGACCTGTGTTTCCTTCAGGTTTGGGACTCTTTGGCAACTGCATGGAACAACCACCAACTTCCAGACTGCGATAACCTTTTCCCCTCCCTTTTCTTATTTTTTTTTTTGGCATTAATCCCAGGTTTTAGCCAGTGACATAATATCCCAAAGCAACACCTTCTTATAGGGGTAAAAAAGATGTTTTTTTCCTCAGATGCCCAAAAAAAAAAAGCAAGGAAAAAAGCAGAAATTTGCCCCAATACCTATTAGCAGCCAGATAAGGTAAATAAGAGGATAAACCCAAAGATGGAAAGGTCCCAGTAGTAATGCACTGCATTATTTTATTTTAAAATTATTTTTAAATTTTTTATTAATTTTAAAATATTTTCATTTTAAATTTGGGTTTATTTAATTATTATTTTTATATTTTTATTATCTCATGTTTATTTTTAATTTGTTTTCCACCCGCAGCCTTTTCTTTGTCACAGAAAGTTTTTGTGGTGAACTGCTATCAGCCAGCCTTCCTGCCCTCTGCAAAAGCAGCTGCTCCAGTGGTGTGTCACCAGTGATTACAAAAAACCCCTAGAATGTACAAAATAAATTAGGTTTTAGGGTAAAACCCTGCAGCTGGGCAGCTTAATTGCAAGAACAGTTATTTTCTTATATTTTTATGGTAAAAAACATTATAAAATGGGCTGGAGGGAGCTGTACTTCATCCTTGTAGAATCCCTGAGGGCTGTTCCTGAGTGCCCTGACATCCTGGAACAGAGCAATCCCCAGCAGTGTTTTCCCCAACTGCACTCTAAAAAAAGCATTTTTGGACAATCCATCTCCCTAGCTGAGAAAAAAAATCCTGAAATACTGGAAAAGAGGGTGAAGTGATGCCAGGTGGAGCTGGAGGGGAACCCCCGGTTCAGTGGGTGGGCAGGTGACCCTCGGCAGGCAGCCCCTTCTGCATTGCCCTTGAGGAGGCACAGGAAAATCCCTCAGAAAACTATAAAATAAACCAAAACAACAATTAAAAAAAAAATACTTACTTTCTCTTCACAGGAGAAGGTTGTGCTTCAGCATCAGACTTATTCCCACGGAGCAGATACAGGTGATGGGGTTTGGGATGGGCTTGGAGGCTAAGGGGAGGTGGTCTTAAATTTTGGCTGGAGGAGAGAATTTCAGTTGCAGGGAGAAGTTTTTAGTTGCAGGAGAAAATTTGAACTGAGGGGATTTTAATTGGGGGAGATTATTTTAAGTGAGAGGAGAAAACTTTAATTTAGGGAAGAAAACCTTAATTTTGGAGAGAAGATACTATTTGAGGAGTGAATATTAATTGAGGGGAGGAGATAGCAATTGGGGGAAAAACTTTAGTGGGCAGAAAGGTTTGCAGGAAGGAAACTTTAATTATGGCAGAAAATTTTTAATTGCAGGGAGAAAATGTTAACTGAGGAGATTTTAATAGGGGAAGATTTTAATTGGTGGAGAAAACTAATTTGGGATGGAAGTTTGATTGCGGGGAGAAAACTTGACTCACAGGGAGAAAACTTGACTTGCAGGGAGAAAATTTTAACTGAGGGGAGAAAAGTATAATTAGGGAGATAAAACTAATTGGGGGGAAAGAAAATTTTAATTGCAGGGACAAGATTTGAATTGTATGAGAGAACTTCAGCTGGGGAGCAAAGTTTAAATATGATGCAGGGAGAACATTTTAAACGGTGAGAAAATTTTAACTGAGGACTGACAGCCTTCGTGACACCTCTGAGAGATGGAACTTTGCTTGGCAGGTGAGGCGAGAGCACCTGTAGAGGAGGAAACCCAAAAATGGAGGAAATGAGGGTTTATTCTGGATTTTTGGGCATGGAAAGGAGCAAGCGGACAGGTAATTGTTGGGCAATGAACTGTAGAATCACTGGGTTTAGGGTTTTTTTGATACTTCTGTAATTTGAGAATAAAACCCAGCTGCACTAAGGTTGTGGGGGGGGAAAAAAGCTTTTTCTGGCACTTCCCCTGAGGGAAAATTTTTGTCACTCAGCAGATAGAATTTTTGCTCTGAACAGATTAATTTCAGGCATGATGGGTTATTCTAATTTAGTATTAACCCTTCCAGGGGCACTCGAGTAACTGACTCTTTCAAGTATTTTCCCCTCTATGAATATTCCAATTTCCTGATTTATTCTGGGTTAGAATAAAGTAATTTTTTAAAAAATTGAACTGTAAAAGACCACAGAAAGAAATTTGGTACTTAAATCCTGTTTGGACAGATCAGAAAGTATTTCTTATTGTCTTCTTTCCCTGGAAAAATCAGCTTTCCCTTTTGCCCTGTTTCAGTTCTCCTGATTTTGCTCCCATCTCTATCATCCCCTTGGCACACAACAAGGTAAAAAAGGGACTTTTGGGATCTTTTCCATCATCTTATTCTACCCAACCAGGGACTAAGATTTTTGATGATTTTTTTTTTAATTTAGCACATTCATGGCTTTTTAAAAATTGATTTTAAAAAAAAAATTTATTTGTTGATTTTTAAAATTTTTTAACATAACTTTTTTTTTACTATTTGGCATTTAGCTTCTGACTTACTTTCTAATATTTTTCCAGGGAGGAAAGTGTAGAGGAGGGTTTTTCCCATGAAATTTGGTTCATGTGATGGGGACAAAAAGGGAAAAGCTTAAACAAAAAATGGGGGAAGACCCACTGAATAAAAACACTAAGATTTTTAGGTAAAACCCTTAGGAAACAGAATTTTCTTTGCTCATGGTGAAGGGAAAGTGCATATTCTGGATCACAGGATCCAGAGATGGAGGCACCGTGACCCAAAGTGTCTTAGTTTTGGTGGAGAAAAAATCTCCACTGAACTTTAATAATGAAGTAAACCCCAGAAATTAAAGCAAAATTTTAATTATGGTGCATTACAGGAGTTTGCATCTGGAGATGGGGAGGAACCTGTTGCCTAAAGAGTTCCCACAAATAAAAAAATAAATAATTTTATTCCACATGGAGAAGAATTTTTGGTATTTCTCACCCAAAATGACACCAAGGCCACTGGCTTTGCAATGACACCAACCTTTCATCATCTTGGCATGACCTGTTGCATGCTGCTGCCCTGGGAGCCCTCACAAAGGCACTGAAGGTCTGTTCTTCTGCAGGTCACAGCATGGAGATGAAGCCGGAGGCACGTGTTGCCTGCCAGGTGATGCTGGCAGTGCTTTTCGCAGCTCTGTTCATGACAGCCATCACTTTTGCAGGTGAATGTCGAGGTTTTTGTCTCATAGGGAATGCCTCTGATATATTTTGGGTTGTTGCCCTCATGACAGATCTATGTCCATGTTCCCAGGGAAGACAAAGCCCACCCCAGCTGTTGTTCTCTCTGTGAGAAGGATGTTTCAGGGCAGACTTTCTACAGAAGACCAAACCCATCCCCTTGGTGTAGGAGCTGATGTTATCTAGAAATCCTTAGAAAATCAACAGGATGAGCCATTTCAGGAGTACAGTCACACAAAAGTATTGTTTTCAGAGAGGAAAGGGCCTGGAGGTGTTGGCATGAGTCCCACCAAGTCAAGAAGTCTGCAAGAATAAGAGAATTTTTTTCTGGCATTTTCACTACTTTTGCATTAACGACAGAGAGCAGCACCCAAGGGGAGATTTAGGGATAGGGCTACTCTGAAATTCCTTTTTAAAATGTGGTTTTTTGAAGTCTAACACCCTGTTTCCTTCTTTGAAGGTGCAGCACCTGTGTTTCTTGTCCAGCATCACAAGCTGGGCCATGATTTGAGCTTGTTTTCTTACAGGATTTCTCCTGGTATCTTAATTATTCTCTTTGCCCACAGCTGAGGCAGATGCAAGAATTTTGGAAGCCGTGGGGTAGAGAATGATCTCCCCACCCCAGAGAGGCAAGGGGAAGGTGATGCTCATTTATGCTCTTCTATTTTTAATGACAGTGCAGGCTTTTCAGCCTCATGCCCAGCCCTGCTTCCAGTGTCCCTTCGACTGGATCAGGTACAGAGGAAAATGCTACTATTTTTCGGAGGTTGAGGGGAACTGGACATCCAGCCAGGACAACTGCTCAGCACTAGGTGCTTCTTTGGCCATGCTAGACAGCATGGAGGACTTGGTAAGGAGACAAGAGGACATGCTCAGCATGGGGAAAAAAACCCCAAACCAATGTATTTGAAATCTTTTGGTTTCTTTGACTGTTCTTCCAGGATCTTTCTTGAAGATCTGGGGTGAGAAGCTGGGGAAAAGGCCTTGGGGGTATGTCATCATAGGTCTCTTTAAATTCCTCACCAAAGCCAACTGCTGAAAGAACTGTAGGAATAACCCCCTGTTTCTAGATGACAGTTTTTGGTAGCAGATTGAAATGTTCAAGCTCCAAAGAAGCCCTAAAGCAGCATGAGCAATTGGTAAAATTGAGATTTTTGGTTGGAGGAAGGCAAAAACCTTTCCTTTTTCTCTTGTTCAGAACTTTGTGATGAGATACAAAGGCATCTCAGAGCATTGGATTGGTCTTTCGCGGGAGGATGAGGAGCAGCCGTGGCAATGGGTGAACCGCTCACTTCTATCTCAGCTGTGAGTCCATGTTTTTCATTATTATGTTGTTGGTTGGCGTTTCCTCAGCCACAAATTGTGCATTTCTTCTTGTACTTGAGGTACATCCAGAGGTAGCAATGGGACAATGTTTGGGAAGGGCACCATTGCATCTGGAACTGCTCTTTGTTTTCTCCTTTGATCTAAAAGGTGGGAGTGGTCCATTTGGTGAGAAAATCCTAGGTTTAGATTTTTTTATTTTAAGTTTGTTTTTTTCTTGCAAAGCTTTGGGTTTCATATTAGAAATAGAAATAAATCAGCATCAGTGTTGGCATATTGATGTTGAATTAGTTCTAATCCTATAAAATAAATATATAGAGATATTTTGGCATGCTGGTGCCCACGACGATGCCTGAGTACTAAAGCTGAGGGAAGCCTATGTGTGAGTTTTCTCCTTGTTCCTGCTGCCCCATCTAAGGTGGGTTATCTCCTCTGTCCTTCCAGGTTTCGAATCCGTGGTGGTGGGCTCTGTGCTTACCTGGATGACAATGGGCTCAGCTCCTCCCACTGCAGCACTGAGAGGAGCTGGATTTGTAATAAACGTGAGCTGCAGAGCTCAGGCAAGGGCAACAGGATGAGACGGCCTCCAAACCTCTGCGTCAGCTCCTTGGGTGCTGCAGGGAAGCCTTCTCACACCCAGATATCTGCTGCACCCTAGAGATATGAAAGAAAACCTCAAAAAGTTTTTGAACCCCCTGGGCAAGGGGTTATTGGGATTTCCAGGGGACCAACAAGGTGTTGGTGGGACAAGGCAGCCTTTGGGGACCCATGTGGGATAGTTCTTGGGAATGCAGGAGGGGCCAGGGCAGCCTTGGGGACTGGTTTGGGGCAACTTGGTGATGGGTCAAATGAAGATGCCTTCTGCTTCTTAGAGAAGAAAAAATTTATTATATTCTGAGTATATTTACATGCTAAGTACTTGGAAATACATTTCAAGCGTGGGGAACAGCAGAGGAAAAGAGTAGGGGCAGTGGGTGTGAGCACATCCTTGTGATGACAAAATCAGTTTTAAAATGAGGTAGTGGCTGGTATTAATGCAAAGCCTGCAAAAATAAAGATTTTTAATTTGTGCTGGAAACCCAGCCAATCATAGGCACTGAGGTCAGCAAAAGAAGCCTTCAGAGGAGGCTGAAATTGGGAGAAAAAACAAAGTTTTCAGCTCAAAACAAGCCCAGGGAAGCCCAGTTCCTGTTAATGAACTTTGGACGAAGTTAACAACTTGATGTGAGCTCTGCTGAGCTCAGACCCAAAACCCCCTGGACATAACCCAAAACAGAGACATCTAAGATGGAGGTAGGACCATGAACTGAGCTAGAAGTGACTCCAAGATTTGGAAAAAAAGAGTTGAGGAGCACCAATGAACATTTCCAACCACCATGATGCAACCAGCTTTTGGGAGGATCCTTCCAGGGCATCAGCCCTTGGGGGACAGTTTAATGGTTGAGAGGAGCACACAAAAGTAGGGGAAGACCCTCTCGCCACTGAAGGAGGCCTGGACCGTGAAGATGCGTTGGCGGCTGCTGACAGCATAGAAAGAGACCTGTCCCACCTCGTAGTCCAGGTATACCCCAATCTCCCCATTGGGGAGTGGGACAGAGGTGTTGGATGGAGCTGTGAGGGCAACACAGAGCTCATCATACTTCTGCAAGCCCCAGATCTCAGCATTGGGCTTGAAGAGGACCCGGCCTTTCCTCTGAACTGACTCACAGGCCACCCCCACGGCCCAGAAGCGCCCATTGGCCTCCACCTCCCAGTAGTGACGGCCCGAGGTGAAGCCCTTGCTGCCCAGCATGCACGGATCTGTGTCGAATCGGCCTGGACCCTCAGGCCACTGGCATCGAGGTCTACCCCACGTGGCTTCTTTGAGGTCCTCAGAGAGGATCACCTCTGGACCCGCTGTGGCTGGATCCAGGGTTACATCCACTGAAAAGCAAACCAGAGAACGAATCAGAAGCCGAATTTAAGCCTAGAAAACACACACCCCCAAAACGCCTTCACTGGTGACTTTTCAAGGAAAAAAGGGAGAGGAAAGGTGAGGCTGGAGATGCAAGAGTGAAGAGGTGGAAGTTGGAGATGGAGGATATCCAGTTGAGGTTGGAGATAAGAGAGCAAAGAGATGGAGGTTGGAGACGGAGGCCCTAGGGAGACAGAAGGTGGAGCTGGAGAATCTCCAACTCCATTGAACATCTCAGCCTAGAAAACACCAGGAACTGGTACTTTGCTCCTCTCTGGCCACCTCTGATTACCTTCAAACTGTTTGGCAGTGTGGTAGTCCAAGGCAAGGTCCCATGTGCATGGCCGTGGTTTGAGGAAGAAAGCCATTGTACCCACAGCGTCTTCTCCTCTTGGCTGGAGGCACAGGAAAAGGAAAGAAAGGATAAAATCTAATTATTATCCTTCAAACAGTCACATCTCAGCTTCTGCCCCTTTCTATGTCAAAAAATGGGTTTAATCACCACGTTTAATCAAAATACTTAAAGAAAATAGCACTTTTTTCTTTAACAGTTGCAACAGAGCTTGGTTCATTTATGGGAAGACCCTTGGAGATGGATTAAATCCATTAAATTAATTCCCTCATGACTACGAAGGGAACATGAGGAGCACATTGGGATGAACCCATCTCCACTGTAGATACTGTTGTACCCCCAAATCTCCATTCCTCATGCTGGCTGAAGGCTGAATCTATGCATCTTAAATCCATCTCTGCCTCCAGCATTCATCAATCAAAGTTTATTTGAGTGAGGAAAGTCCCTACAATTGAGATAAGCCACATTCACCCCTCATGTCCAGAGAAATCCTGTGAGAGGGGAAGAAATTTGCTGTTGACCTGGGAGAAAATGTGTGTGAGCGATATAAGAGCTGTCACCAAATAGCTTCAAATTCATGCTCTGGAACTCAGTGTTGGGTTTTGCATGCGAACAAGGGGTTGCCCGTGCTAAAGAACCCTGGAAATGAGGAATAAAGCCCCAAAACGATTGAATAAAGCATGCTGTGACAGTTGAAAATGAACAGGTTGCTTCTTTTCCATGTGTTTTCCTCAGCGAATCTACAGATAAGGGGATTAAAGCAGCAGGGTGATGAGTAAAAGCGGGAGAAAGGTGAGAAAATCACCCAAATGGAGATAAAAGCAGGAGCCATGCTGTTTCTCACCCAAATTCCCCAGCTGGATTGTTACAAGTAGATGAGAAGCAAATAATCACCATGACCCTCCACTGCAAAAACACCTTTAATTCCGAAACAAAGATCCTGAGACCAAAGCAAGGGTAAATCCACTTCCCTTCTTGAGTTCACGGGGTGGGGAGGGGGCTCACAATCCCCTTTTCCCCCCCTACAGACACCAGGGTGATGTAACCCCCCTATCAGCACTGGTATTTTCCCCCTCACTCAAACCTTCTTGGAGTTTTCCTCTCTGCTGCTCGTGCTGTTTTGGGGTTCCTGCAGACGGTTTTCTTCCACTGGCTGCTTCTCCACGGGGTTTTTTTCCTCTTGGGATTTTTTTCTTCCTCTCTCTGGCACAGGCTCAGCCAAAGCTCAGTCCTGTCTCACCCTCTGCCAGCTTTTATCAGCCAAGAAGGGAGGAGCCCTCCAATCTCTCGCCTGCAGATGGGGCCATGACGTGCTTCGTCACCTCCGGCACCATCTGATTGCCCCTTCCCCCCCCCTTTCAGGGCCATTTATTTTCTCAACACAGGGGCTGGGGAGGGAAGGGAGGAAAATTAAGGGACTGCAAAAAAAGCATTATTGCATGGTACCACAAGGGAGAAATTGGTTAAATTTTTTCCCCCCTAGTTCCCCAAATCTGACTCTGGCCCCTTACACATGATGGAGCTGAACAAGGTAAAGCTGGGAGCAGCTTCCGGGTGAGGAATCTGACAGCAACGCCTGGAAATAAGACAACATTGCGGAGATAAAATATCTTTAAGGATTACTCGTGGGTGATGAAATTTGCTTTTCCAACTGGGGCAGGTTGTGCCGGCAGCTGAGCGCAGAAACACCCCCGAGGTGGTTCAAGGGCGGGCAGCTTCACCCTGTGCCACTGCCAACCTCCAGCACCCCTTTCTCCCTGCCAGGCGGGCAGCATGGCCACAGCAGCGGCACAGAAACCCTGTGTGCTGACTCTGGCCAGAGCTTCATCTCTTGGTGTTGAAGAGACAAAAACCCCTCAGGAGGCAATGGGTGAGCCACCACGGGCTGTGGTCATGAAGATTTTTGGAGGACCAGACGAGACCTGTGAGGTGAGATCAGCTTCCTATGACCCATCAGGCCTTTCCCCTCTCTCTCCCCCGGAAAAAACGGTGCAAAGTGAAAATATTTTGACTTCTTTGTGGGAAAACAAAGCTGCAGTGCCTGCTTCTAGTTGTGAGAGAAACATAAAGCAAGTTGATCCCTGCTTTCCAGGGGGCTTTTTTAGGAGGGCTGTGGTCATGAAGATTTTTGGAGGACCAGACGAGACCTGTGAGGTGAGATCAGCTTCCTATGACCCATCAGGCCTTTCCCCTCTCTCTCCCCCGGAAAAAACGGTGCAAAGTGAAAATATTTTGACTTCTTTGTGGGAAAACAAAGCTGCAGTGCCTGCTTCTAGTTGTGAGAGAAACATAAAGCAAGTTGATCCCTGCTTTCCAGGGGGCTTTTTTAGGAGGGTTATTTGCTTTCCTCACTCAAACAATTTAAGATTTTGAAGGCAAGATTATATCAACAATCTGGGCTGATCACTTAAATTTTTTTTGTGGTGGGGGTTGGTTGTTGGTTTTTTTGCCTTTTTTTTTTTGGGTCTATTCAGGAGTAAATCTGGTCTCGCCTGCAATCCCTGAGGAAGGTGTTGGCAGAGTTTCTGGACTGGAGAGCAAGCGAAGAGAAGAGACACCAGGATTACCTGGTACAGGGGGTCCCCTCAGTTCTTCAGCAGTCCGAATGGGTCTTTGGGTATTTATTTTTCCCCAAACCCCTCTCGAAGAAACATGTGGTATTATCTCCAAGAGGCATCCTGGTGCCCTGCAAAGCCCCACACCCAGTTGGAGCGGTTGATGCAGATCTTGGGCATGTTTGGCAAGCACCACCTCCATGTACAGCTGCTTATTATCCACACTTCAAATCAATTCCATGGCACTACTCATTTTCATCACAGGTGGAGTCATAAGGGGACATTTGTTAACATGGGATTAACACTTCCACCTGCTTCTCAGGGCCTGGATTGGCTTTGGACAGAATTTAAAGAGGAATGGCAACTGGAGAGGGGAAAGGAGAATCTTGGGATGAAGTACCTAATTACCCTGCAGTCGCTAATTAGCTGCATCCCCAGCCCTGCCCCAGTGTTACAGCCCTCCTGGCTACAGCCTAAGTGCTTTTGCCCTTTAACTCAAAAGGGGAAAATGCCGGTCTGGGGGTTGCGCATGGATATTTTGTCTCCTCCAGGAGATGAGTGAAGTCGAGCGGCGCCGCACTGAGGCTGAGTTTGAGCGGCTGCGCCGGCTGCTGGCGGAGCAGGAACGCACGGTGTTGGGGCGGCTGGCTGAGCTGGATGGCACCATCGCAGCTACCCATGCCGAAAAATCATTGCGGGTGGCCGAGGGGATTGCACAGCTCCACAGACTCATCGGGCAGCTGGAGGCCAGGTGCTTGCCCCAGGTGAGTGCCCTCCTTACTCAAAAGTTCTCCCAAAGTGCTGCCTATGGGGTCTTGAACTTCCCCTTTTCTCCTTTTTTTTCCCTTTTAGAATGTTGGGAGCATCCTAAGCAGGTATGTGGCAACTGGTTGTTTCACGTCCCTGTCACCTCAACTGCGGAGAGGGGCTTGGCTGATACACCTGTTGCATAACATCTGTCCCTGTCGTTTCTTTTTCCATTGGAGTTAAATGAGGCTCCACCTCCCCTTGAGGCTCCCCAAGGAGCTGGAGAGGAGCCTGAGCTCCTGCTGCCGCCAAAGTGATGCTCTGTGGGAGGCCCTGGAGAGGTTCAGAGGTATTTGGGTAGAATTCTGATATTTTAGAGGAGAATTCAGACGTGTTTTAGGAGAATTTGGAGGCTTTGGGGAGGAATGCAGAGGTATTTGGGATAATTCAGATATATTGGGGGGAGGAATTCAGAGTTATTTTGGGAGGAATTCAGTTGCATTTTGGGATAATTCAGTTATCTGGGGAGAAGTCAGAAGAATTTCAGGAGGAAGAGGAGCTTGTCCACGGGAAAAGCAGCAGCAGGCTCTGCACCCGCTCACTCCCCACCTTCTTCCCTCCTCCCAGACACGGATCCCCTCATGGGTCTCCCCACAGTCAAGAAGCCTCTGGAGACTGGCACTACTCCTCTCACACAACTTTTGGCAGAGAGAAAAAGTGTGCGGTGGGATGAGGACGAGGAGCGGGATGAAGCCAGAGAGCCCCGCTGAGGCCAGGAGCTGGCTGGCTCCTGTCAGGGGGTCATTGCCAGGAGATGCTGGACATGGACACAGTAGCTGGACTCTGCAAGATGCTGCCTGTGCATCCTCAAATAGAGCCCTACGTGCTGCCTATATTCCGAGGGACACAAACGGTTTTATGTCCAGCTGCCCTCCCAGCTGCTTTAATTAGTGACCAATCTTGTGCTGCTGCTCACCATGTAAGTCTTTAATTAAAAGAAATAGAAAAAACACCCCGGACTTTCCTTTTGCGTGTGTGCGTGTGTATGCATCGGCTAGATTTTAAGGCATTTCTTGGTTCCGCGGGGATAAGGAGGAGGCAGCGGGCGAGCGAGGGGCAGCGGGATGCACGCGTCCCGGCTCCTGGGTACGGTGTAGTGGACCTGTCCCGGGGCCTAAACTATGCGGCCCTGATTGAGAACAGCACGCCCCGCTCCTCCCGCCGCTGGAAGCGGCTGCCCCGCCTCTGGCTGTGGTCACTCGGCTGCCCCCTAACCCCCACACGATAAGCAGCGCGATAAGCGGCGACTCCCCACGGGACCGCGCCTGTCCCGTCCCGCGGTGCAGTTCTCAGTGGCCATCCCCCCTGGGGCGCTTTAATTCTATTCATTTTATTCTGCTCTATACATTCTATTCACATCTCGCCCTGCTCTCGGCGCAGCTCTTTTGGGGACACCTGTCACAGGCGACAGTCACCTCCCGGCGCGGCTTTTAGCGACTCGCGGCAAGGGCCACCCTCGGTGCAGCCCCTCTGTCGCCGCCCCGCCCGCACCGCGGTGCAGTTCTCAGAGCCTGGGCAGCGGCCAGAGCGGCTCCCACCGCACCACGCCCTCGGTGCGGCTCTGCTAGCGCCGTCTCGCCCTCGGGGCAGCTTTTCTGGTGACTCCGGCACCGGCCACGGCTCAGTTCGGCTCTTGTATCGCCTCTTGGAGCCGCGGGGCAGCGGCCTCCCCCAGGAGCAGCTCACACCACACCGCCCCGGCCCGGCCATCCAAGGCAGCGGCCACCCCGCAGGGCAGCTCTGTTGTCGCCACCTCGCCTCGACTGCAGAAGCCTGATGTAGGCTGAGATCCTTCTTCGAAAATAACAATAAATGCCTGACATAATTAAGAATTAATTAAGCATTAAGTTGGTCTGCTGTTAATAAAGTAATTTTCCCGGCGTTTCTTAGAAGAAAGCATAAGAAGAAGAAAAAAAGAAAAGGTTGTTCGGTGTTTTCTTTTTCTTTTTTTTTTCCGTTCCATTTTTTGTTTGTTTGTTTGCCCAGAGACATCAAACTTTGGGTTTACTTGGGCTCGGTTTCGCGGTCCCGCCCTGTCCCGACGCCCTGTCCCACTCCGCACCTCGAGGAGTCAATGCCGGGATCGCACAGCGCCGCAGGCCGAGATCAAACAATCGAGAAGGGAGCTTTTCCATGTGTCCCCATCCGCCCGGGCAGGGGCAAATCTGGGGCTGTAAACGGCGTTTTCGGGAGGGTTACGAAAGCCCAGTGTGGCTTTTTTCCCATCATTTCTCCCTATTTTTTTTCCCCGTGAAAAAGCCAAATCTGATCAGTTTTGGGGGTCAGTGGATTTTACAGGTGTTTGGGAATATTGAACTTCTTTTACTGTTTTATCAAACTTATTCATAACTATAATTCCTGATTAATGTTTTAAAATATTTTATGTTGTTTTATTATTTTATAGCTCTATAACAAAATTTGCAATTATATTTAAACACATATATGCCTTATAATAAAATGAAATATATTATATTGAAACATAGTTAACGTTATTATAGTTAAAATACACTGAATATATTAAAATGATATTTATATATTCGACTATATTTTATATATTTAACATATTTCTATTACTCTGTGAAAGTGAAACTTCCTGATCCAAGACCCTCGTTTGATTCAGTTTTATGAATTAAGTTTATTATAAAACTCCATTAACATTATTCCCTTCTGGAATTTCTGCTCTACCACCACCTCCCATCATAGATTTTACACCTGCTAGTCCTTTTTTTTCTTTTTCCTCTTTGCATCGTATGTTTCCCCCCACTTTTGAGGGCTGAGGGACAACGGTGGGTTTTTATTTCACTTTAACCCCGCCGCTCCAAGCTGGTATCCACATGGGCTCCTTGGAACTCTGCTCACTTGCCTCATTCCTGCTTTAATCCTTGTCTCCTGGAGCCCCCTTCTGGCCGCACTTTGCTTCCTCCGGTGCAGCCGGAGGGGTAAGAATTCGCCTTGCAAAACAACTCGTCCCTCCTAAGCCCCGGCTGCCGATTCCTGCGTTCCCCTCTGTCCTTAATCCCCGCCTGGCGTTGTCCCGGGGGGCTGTTTCATGACTGGGGAGGTGAGAATGCCGGACCCGCTCGGGGCTGCCTTTGCTTGGGAGGTTCCGGATGCCGACACCAGCGTCCCGCCCCGCCGCCACATCCAGGAATACCCTGGCCGGGCCCCTCTCAGTGCGCACTTCCCGGAGTGCGTGTTGTAAACAACCATGGCCGCGGGAAACGCCATCAGATACCTCCAGGAGGAAACCACCTGCGCTGTCTGCTTGGATTTCTTCCAGGATCCGGTCATGATCCTGAGCTGCGGGCACAACTTCTGCCGGCGCTGCCTGTCGCGGTGCGCGGCGGGCGCTCCGTGCCCGCAGTGCCGGGTGCCGTTCCCGCACGGCGCCTTCCGCCCCAACCGGCAGCTGGCCAACGTGGTGGCGGCCGTGCAGGAGCTGGCCCCGCCGTCACAGGAGCTGTGCCGCACGCACCAGCGACCCCTCACTCTCTTCTGTCACCGCGATGGAGCCCTTGTCTGCACCGCCTGCGTCGAGCATCGCGCCGACCCCGCCGTGCCGCTCGAAGAGGCCGCTCTCTGGTACAGGGTGAGCGGATTCCCGTCTCAGACACTCTCCCCTTGCCTGAGCGACGCTAATTTCCCTTAAAGCTCAGCCCCCAAAATATGTATTTTGAGGCAAAGCTTTCCCTCGTCTTTTCAGGGGGAAAAAAGAAAGCCAAGCATCTAAAAGCCAAAACTGAGCTGAAATGCTGCAAGTTGGTGAGGGTTAAGTATGAAACATTATAGCGGGTGGTGGTATTGGGACCAAAACTAAGTACTGGAGATTTCAAACTCCTGCTCTCACCCAGCGCCTGCGCTGTGAAGGATTTCTATTCCGCTTCCGGGTGCGGAGGGAAAATGGGGGTCCTCAAAGGGGGTTTGGACCTGGCTAGGGGTACAAGGAGTGGGGGAAAGGGGATGGAAACTGAAGGTTGGTGAGAAGTTTTTAAGGTCTGGTGGCAACTTTTTTACAGGGGACCTTGGAGAGATGGGATATCCCAGCCTATCTGTGAGACCTGTAGTGCCCACTTACCACTGTGTGGTTACATATCTGTACGGATAAAGTGAGGGTGTGCATACAGCATAATTATAAAATTAGTTGAAACATCGGTATGCATGTACACATCTGCTTCAGTGCAGCTGGAGAGGAGGATGAGGATAGGGCCACCTGCGCCAACCATATCCGTGGTGCTTTAGGGGTCCCAGCCCATTCCCCTGCTTTTCTCCCCTTCTTCAGGAGTATAAACCCCTTTTCCCTGCAGAAGCAGTTTGAAGCCTCCCTAAAAACCTTTCAAGAGGAGGACAAGCGACGTGCTGGGCTGACTGAGGCAGCAAAGGAGACAAGACAGGAGATATTGGTGGGTGCTGCTGCCATCTGGGTGCACCGTGGGGGCCAAACTGCTTCACTCCCCTGCCAGCATCCTCCTCCTTGTCCTTCATCCCTCAGACTCGAGTCAATGCTGAGAAGCAGAAGCTGCAGACGATGCTGAAAGGGCTCCGCTGCGTGCTGAGTGACCAGGAATCATGGTTTCTTTCCCGATTCCATCGCCTGTGCTGGAGGTTGGAGGAACAGCAACGTGGTGAAGCTGCTGAAATGACGTGGATCCGGCAATGCCGTGCAGAGCTCCAGGCCAAGTGCCAGCAACCGAATGGTGACCTGCTACGGGTGAGCCAAAACTTTTGCCCAAAATCCTTGTTTCCCCCTTTTTGGCTTTTATTCACAGGAAAGCACCCCTAAGCATCTTTTTCCCTTCCTCTCCAGGATGCCCAAACCACCTTGAGGAGGTATTGGAGCCAAAAAGCATCACCAAGAGCACCAGTTTTGGCCCCAAATCCTCCATTTTTGGGATCTTCTTCTCACCCTGCATTCTTTTTCCTCTGGGATATTTGCTTTGGAGCTGGAGGGGGTTGATGGTTAATCCAAAACTTGGTGATGGTGGGGGAGTCTTCCATCATATCTTGCAGGAGTGGGAGCCTTGACCAGGGAAGTAAAGTCCCTGTGGTTTTCTAGCAATGAGGAAAGGAAATTTGGGAATTTCTTGGCATTAAACACCCCAATTTGCTCCCCTCGAGGTGCACAGAGAGGAAGGTGCAGCCATCACAGCTGTCGATGTCAGAGCTGGAAACAGAGCTTGAGGATTTTACCCGAAAAACCAACATGCTGGCAGAGGCAGTGACACAATTTAAAGGTGCTTGGAGGGTAAAAATTGGAAAAAAAGGGAATTTATTAAGCAGAAATGGGAAACTGGGACGGTTCTGGGAGGGCACAGAACCCCAGGGCTGGCAAATTTGGCTGGAAAGTGAAAGCATCACAAATGCTTATTTAATTAAAAGAAAATCAGGGATTTATTCCTGATTAGCCTTAAGGGATGGAAAACTGAAGGTGGGAGGTGCAGAAGGCTGTTGGTGGTTAGTTAGCACCCAAATTAGGACACTAATTACATGTGGAGGGAGGTGATGCCCCAGATGAAGGGGGTTGTGTCTCCCACCTTGGGTGGTGTTGCCCTCTCTGTGCAACAGGGATCGGGTGGATATGGGGCAGCCGCAGGGCCAGATCCTGCGTAGGTGAGGTAAAAATATCTGGGGTCATCTTCTATTTCCAGACTTCTTAGAGTGCTCTCTGGAGGAAGACTCAGAGGGATACCGGAGAGGTGAGTCTGGTTTCAGGGACTTACTGAACCCACATGTGAGTTCAGTGCTTGGGGCTGGTAAGTCCAGAGCTGGGGTTCAGCTGCAACACCTGGAGCTGATGCTCTGGAGCAATTTTTGAAGCTGATACTCCAATGCATAGAGCCCCATGAACATCCCTCTCCTTGCCAGCAACCGTGACTCTGGATCCAGCCACAGCTCACCCGCAAATCCTGGTGTCAGCAGATGGCCGGACCGCAGGCCGCCGGGAATCACCCCCAGCTCCTCTCCCCTCAGGAATGGAGCGTTTTGAGTGTCTCCGCTGTGTTTTGGGTCGGCAGGGTTTTGTGGGGGGCCGGCATTGCTGGGCTGTGGAGGTTCGGCCCGGTCCTGACTGGGCACTGGGGGTGGCTCGGGAATTTGTGTCCCGTAAGGGCTGCTTCGGTCTCAGCCCTGAACGTGGGGTTTGGGCTGTGGGGCAGTGGTTGGGGCAGCTGCAGGCTCTCACTTGGCCCAGCCCCACGTCTCTGCCCCACAACCACACACTCAGACGCATCGAGGTGGCTCTGGATTATGCTGGTGGGCGGGTGGCTTTCCGTGATGCTGATAGCCAGACCGAAATCTTTTCCTTTCCCCCAGCCACTTTCGCAGGTGAACGACTCCGGCCACTGCTCTGGCTGGGTGAGGGGCCAGCTCAGCTCACACTCTGTCCCTGAGGCCCCCAAAAATCCACTATGAACCTCCCAAGTGCAGACACTTCCACCACCCCAACAAACACTCCACTCAACAACAAACAGCCCCACTCCCCCCTAGCCCCATTTCATTTTTCTTATAACACTTAATATAACAGTATTAATCACGTTTCACCCTTTTGCTCCTCAGTGGGAGAACAGAGAGATTTTTAGTTCCTCAGCTGTTTGTCAGTGGAAGCATGGACCAGAGAAACAGGGAGGACCTTCCTAAAAGATTTTTAAAAACTCACCTAGAGGAAGAAAGTGAGCTTTGCTGCTGCTGCTGGATGCCTCATAATAAGGTTTTGGAAGTGGTAACTTGCCTGCTTAGGATTTGTAGAGAATTTAGGGGAAGTGGGCTAAAGCCATGTTTCATGTCTCCCAGGATCACTCACGGTGGGGCCTTTTCAGAGTTTTGTATTCACTGCCAGGTTGTAAGCAGGGACAGAGGCCACAGACAGGATTTCATCCCCCATTTCGCTGCCTACAAGTCAATAGAAGGGAAAAAAACTGA
The DNA here is from genome assembly GCA_013398055.1 of Ifrita kowaldi. Taxonomy (NCBI): domain Eukaryota; kingdom Metazoa; phylum Chordata; class Aves; order Passeriformes; family Cinclosomatidae; genus Ifrita; species Ifrita kowaldi. The sequence continues at coordinate 21,390 of VZRS01011067.1, forward strand.
ATGAACCACTATCTTGAAGCAGCAGAACGTTGCTTAGGGTTCAACCATTTAATAAAGTGCTGTTATCAGGAAGCACAGGCAGCTACTGGGCAGTTCTCTGCCTCTTGCAGCCCCAGTCACCACCTTCGTTGCCAGGCTTGCTTCCCCATCCACACGTACTCTTCACGTTGGTCTGAGGAAGAGGAGAAACTACCAGGAAAGGCAGCAACTTTTGTCTTTGGGGCCCTAATTTTAAACATAGGCCCTGACAAAACACAGGTCACAGCTAAACCCAAATTACAGCCTTGCTCAGTTGTATAATTAGTTGTTTCCCTGTTTGGCTCATGGTGAGGTTGGTCTTTCCTTGAAAGACAAGGTCCAGCAATGTGTAAATCAACACATCGCTGTCCTGCTCCAACAGATGAGCTTCCAACACTCCATCCATCCACTTTCATCTGAAAAGCTTTACGGATACTTAATTTGAAAGTCCATTCAAAAAATAAACAACAAAAAAAAATCAGCCTTTTTGTGTAACTCAACAGCCCCTCAGCTGGCTCTCTGGCATTGGGGTGTGGAGGAAATCAGCCTGTTTTTGCTCAAGGGCAGCTCAGCAGCATCCCATCAGCAACTGGGAGGGCAGATGGTTGGGTGTGGAGGGTGCACAGCCCCCACTCCTTGAGCAGAGCCAGCAGATGCACCTCGCAGACCTCCCTCAGGGGCCTGTGGACCCCAAGACCCTCCTGAGTGATAGGCACACCTCATACCAGCCCATGAAAGAGGCTGTGGGGAGTTGCTGAAGAGATTTTTTTTCCACAGGAGTTGAAGTTTTTTCCACAAAGCTGGAGCCTAGGGTGCATTTTGTGGGTGTTTAGGGCTTGAGGATGAGCGTTCCCAGAGGGAATTTAGCCATCGCCTGCTGCTTCTCCCCGTGCTCCTCAGGATCAGACTGAGTGGGAACTGTGCATCCGAGGGAAGAGCAGCGAGTGTAGAGGGGTAAACCTGAATGAAAACTCCACGATGGTGGGGGTGTTGAACCTCCTCTGCTCCTCATTGAGGAAGTGAAAAAGTGGATTTTGGGGATGAGTTTACAACTATTCAGGTTAATAATTTGTTGGTGGGTACTTATAAAAATGGAGCTCAAAAGGCGCTTTTTAAAATCAGCATGTTGTTACATCCAGAAGACAGAAAATACATCTCCAGTGCAAACCAGGGGGGTGTCAGTGTTTTTAATCCTCTGGTTTTGGGGAGGTTTGCTCCATTTTGGGTCTTCTCCACAAGGGAGCAGCTAGCGCAGTGGAAATGGGGATTTTCCACCTCAAAACAGTGCCTACAGCGAAGAAATCCCCAAATCGGGGAGGAACTTGTTAAGGAAATGGTGGCCTCTGCACTGCTGCCTTGAGGATAAAGTGCTGATAAACCCCACTCCTTTGTTTTTGAGAAGACCGTCCCCTGTTAAGTGAAAATAAGGTTTGTTGTTTTCAGCACTAGCAGTGGACCTGGGGAGGAAACAGCTCCAAAAATATCCCTAAACTCTTGCAGAATTAACCCAAATCCGGCTTGTGAGGGGGAGCATTAAAGTTTTCAGGTGTCACTAGTTTGCCCAGTTCCCTCCTTCACGGGCCTTTTCCCCTCTTACCCAGTTTATTGGGATAAGATTTCATAATTTCATTTGATTTCTTTCCATTTTGTAACTTCCCCTGCTCTGAGAAGACGCTTTTTCTCCCCAAAATGAAACCTAGCAGGACATTTCTCCCTCCAAGCCTCTTCATTGCCCAAAACCCCCTCCAAAAAGCCAGATCTGAGGATTAAGCTAAAAGGGGCCCTTTTTAATGGCTGAATATAGGCAATGAAACTGTGCAGTGCATTACAGGGCCTCAGCGGCATACTTGAAGCTGATAGCTGGGTTGAGCAAAAGAGGTCTGAATTTTGGGTGATTTTTAGTTTTTGCCTTTTATTCTGTAAAATAGTCACTCTGCATGGACCCATGCTTTAGACCTGAAAATCCCACATGGAGGAATTTCCCCTTGGAGTTGCAGTGAGCCAGCTGTCCTTTGTTGCTCACCCAAAACCTCCACATGAAAACTCACCAAACTCCAAAAAAATGATGAAAAAGGGTGAAATTGTGATAGACTGAACTTTCTCTTTAAATAAACTGGTTGAGCTCAGCCATTTATTGTGTCACTCATGACCTGGGATTGGTGTCTTAAATGAGGTGGTTTTGAGCCACACTGCAGTGCTGCCTCAGCTGGGATCCTCTAGGGGATGGGTACGGCCAGAAGTGAGGATATTTAGGGAGAAATTGATCTGTGAGAACAAAGACATCTAGGATGGGGGGTGGAGGATGTATGGGGACAGGGACCTCTGGGGCTGGTTGGGTACCCAGGGAGGTCAGGGACCTCTAAGATACGCAGATGACATGCAGTGTTTCAGGTCAGGGGTGGGTGATGTGCCCATGTTGAGGTGGGCCTGTCCCCAGCTCCATGACCCTCTGTTCCCACTGCACACATTTGCTGGGTCAGGGTTCAACACCCTTGTGTCTCTGTCCTCAACAGCCAGCCCGGGGGAAGAATGAACTTCTTCGTACTGGCACCTATGTGTGATCAGCAATGATTCATGTGACTGGCCATAAAATCATGGTGCCAAGAAGCAGGAGGACACTGACAGTTTAAAGCAGGTCCAAGCCCACTGTAAAGACCAGATTCACGCTGTAAATGCAATGTCCTGGGAGAAGAGGTCAGGAAGGAGCACCCTGGCTCGCAGGCCACCAGGAGGTGCTCCAGCTCACTCCTCAACCAGAGTGGAAATCATGGACCCCTTGGGGGCCACAGCACCATGCCTTATCCTGCTCCCACATCTCCTCGCCAACTCCTGTTGTGGCCTCCCACTTCAGTAGCTCTCTGCCCACAGGTTTCCAGCCAGCCTCACATCCACCAATGCAACCCTCCTAGGGATCTAGAGAAGCCAGGATGATCCTGCCAGGGCCCCAGCGGAGGCCAGGGAGCCTGCCCCCATGTCCCCATGCTTACAGATACTGCAGTAGCCTTCACACAGGACAGAGCTAGTGGATGAGTGCTGGCAAGTCTGTCCTCCCTCCTGGAGGTGTCCCGTAGCCAGCAGTACATGGAGAGGGGATGCCATCCCATGCAGAGCCCCTGGCTCCTCAGAGCTCATCCATGGAAAGGAGAACTGTTAAGTGTGGAGGGGAAGAAGTTTTGATGACTAACATTTTGGCTGATGAAAATTCAGTAAATGTTGTTAATGAAATTTCAGAGGACTTCTGGAGGCAATGAGTTTAGATGAAATTGGGGAAAAAGAACATTGCTGCAAAGCCAGCTGCATCTGATACATGAGGGGCCAGACAGAAAAAGAACCAGAACAGTGCTGGAAATGCTGCTGCCTGCCAATGTCCCAGCAGTGATGAGATAAAGTTCTGGAGTAAATATCCACTGTCTTCCAAAAACAAGTCTGGACCTTCCAGGCTGTCTTGGACCCAGCCCCAGCACCTGGCACCAGGCATCCAGCCATGGCCTCTCAGGCACCTCAAATCCCAAGCTATCCTCATTCCTCAGCATCCTGACTCGCTGCAGCCAGGGTGAGACGTCCCCAACCTTCTCCAGCACCTTCAGCCCCCAGCACCCCTCATCCTGCCACTCTTCACCATGGCTCCCCAGCATGCTGTCCTGATGATGTTGGGGTGGATGGTGCCCGCAATGGTGACTGCCTGGATCAAAGCCCAGGGACCTCTGACCAGCACCACATGGAAAAAGATGCCCTGTGGGGCACCTTTTGGGTGCTGAGGACCCCTCACCCATCCACCATCACCCAGTGCTCACCAGGCTGTGGGTGGTCACGAGCATGCAGGGCTGTGAGAAGAGAGGCATGGCCCCTGTCCCCTGTGGGTGCCCACAACTAAGCCTGCTGGGTGCTGAGCACCATGGGCTTGGTGGGACAGTCAAGGTCCTGTGTACCCAAACACTCACCCCTGACCTCCATCCTTACATGTCCCCTGATGCCCTGGTGTCTCCCAGACTCTTAAACCAGACCCAGAGGTCTCTGTCCCCATAAGTTGTCTCCAAACCCTTACAGTTGTCCCCAACCTTCTAAGATTCCCAACGCCCCTGACATCTCTGTCCCCACAGATCTATCACTGTTGCGTTGCTTGGTTTGGTTTAGCAAGCCGCAACCTTCCCGGAAAGCGCTGCGGGGCTGCTTAGGATAGAACGGCTGTTCCGCTCTCCCATAGCCCTTTCAGGCGGCCCCACGCTCTTGCTCTGGCTAGCTGGGCTCTGCAACACGGTGACAGTAAAGGAGGCGGGAAGGGTCCCCTGCATAGCGACCTCAGAGTGAACTTCATTTTTCAGGATGACCAGCCGGTTCCCAGAGGCAGAGAGACCACGTGGGCAGGGAGCTTCGGATCTTATCTGGGGACGAGGCGGGGCGGAGAAAGCACATGGACGAATGGTCTCAGGGTGCAGGGGCGGTACATGGGCGGAGTTGGGGTACTGGAACCAATAGGGAGAACCCGAGGGTGTGGCCAAGACTAGAGGCAGGGGAGGGGAGGGACAACGTGGAAGGCAGACAATTTAGTAAGAAAGAGTGGGGAAAATGCAGCACCACATATCACATCATAGTGTCCCCACCTCTGGCAGTCCCTATCCCCCTGGAGGGTCCCACCTGGGAGCAGCACCCCAGGGTGAGGTTGGGGCCTCCCCAAAGGGCTGTGGAATGTGAAGCAGGTGAGAATGATGTCACTGGACACCCTGAGGGCCTCAACCTTGGGAGAGACAGGTGGTGTAGGAACTGCACCTGCTGCAAGGTCACTGTCACTTATGGAACACCAGGGACCTACAGGACACCACTGTCACCTAATGGACACCAGGGACAGTGGATGGCATGAATGGTGAGGACAGCAGTGACAGTGGCATCAACGCTGCACCTTCCACAGGGAGCTGAGCATCCCCTGCAAGCGTCCCAGAGGTTTGCTACATTCCCATGGCCTGGTGACGATGATGTTGAACCCTGCCCTGAGCCTGATGCGGGAGAGGGAGCAGTGCTGCTCGGGCTCACCTCCAGTTTCCCCAAGATGCATGGTGCTGCTGCAGCCTCACCAAAGAATAGTTCAGCTCAGGGACACCAGCACCATGGGTGGGGGGCAATCCAGGGACTACACCTCTTGCACCTCCACAGCAACCCCAGCCCCTCCACCTGGCTTGGGGATACCCCACGCATACCCACATGACCCAGCCTGGGGGCTTACCCCAAGCTCTCCTGCTCTTGTCCCCACCACGACTCTGCCCTTCCCTGTGGTACCTGTCCAGCTTTAGGGTGGCAGCTCTGAAGTGGGGGGTTACTTTTGAAATCAATCTTGCTTAGAATATCCCAAACACAGGAGGTTACAATTTTTTTATTAACTTTGGGCAGCTGTCCTGGTCTTTTCTTCATGCAGAGCTCCGAGCACCCGGTCCCAGCCAGCTGCCTGACTGCTGGTTCCGTGCGGGGGACTGGATCTGCAGCAAATGCCACAGTGCCCGGAGTCAGTGGTTGACATCTGAGGCTGGCTGGCGCTCTAGTAAGGTGGTGGGCCCTGGGGGTGAAGGATAGAGGTAAGCCCCATGAACCCCAGGAGCATCTGCATGGCCAGAGACCCTCAGGGACAGGGTACTGGCCCCTGCCCTCCAACATGTGGGATGTTGTCCCACACTGGCCAGGGCCATCTCCACACTGCACTCCATCTTGAACACCAAGGACCCAAGGACCAGTTTTCCCATCTCCCAGTCACCCCCTTCCATCCTGCTTCCACCCCTCCTCAGCCTGCCCCAGACCCCAGACCCTCCCTGTGCCTGCCCAGGCGTGCAGAGCCCTGCTCACCCATCACCAGCAAACAGCTGGTGCTCTCTCCCCCCACCACTCGTGTCCTGATAGGCCATACCCAGCTCATCCTGTGCCTTCTTTGTCACCTCAGGCCTGCGCTCCTTGCCCCGATCTACACGGTCATCTGTGCCCAGCAGCTCAGTCACGCCGAGCTGGGAAGGAGAGTGGCTGGCTGCAATGTGGGGCCCAATTCAGCATCCCCAAGCAACCGTCCCCACCCATCTCTCCTCGAGGAAATGGAGGGAGGATTCCCTCTAGATGCTCAGCATCTCTCTCCCAGCCTTGTTCCTCCCTGATGTTCCTTCCTTCACCATCCCTACCTTTTTTGAGAGCCGTAGGACATCCTTGGGTGGTGCATTGGACATGTCCTGACGCCTGCAGCTCTGTGACTTGATGAACTTGCTATTGACCAGCTTCCTGAGGGATGGGGCATGGGGGTGCTCATCGTCCAGCACTGTGGTACCCTGGGCTTCATCCCACTGTGCCAGGGAGGTGGGCAGGGAGTGCTCCCCACTGAGGCACGTCCCTGCTGACTCCCTTACAGCTGCTGCAGGAAACCCATACCTGTCCCTCTGTGCTGAATCCCCACCAAGCCTGAGGTCAGGCTGAGACCAGATACAACTGAGGACATGTGGCTTCAGTGCCACTGAGACCAAGGCTTGATAGAGCAGTGCAGTAGGGGCTTTAAAAGCCCAGAGACCTGGGGCAAGTACAGCTGGCCTTCTGTGGCCCCCTCTGCTCCCCTGCCCTCCCCAGGCCCCCTGGCACCCTGGCACCCTCTGTCCCTACTCAAGGAAGAGATCTCCCTTGCCAAGGCAGGACTATCTGGCACCCCAGAAGCCAGTGATGGGTCCCCGTGTTCCCCACCTGTGACTGTGCTGCTGTGCTTGCTCCTCTGTGGTGACGGTAGAGAGGCGTGTGGTGTGACTGCTGGGCAGCAGTGGGAAGAGCGGCAGTGTGTCAATGTGCCTGGAGAGGGCAGGAGCTGTGGGTGGGTGACAGGGGACAAACACGCCACCCCAGCTTGGGGCAGAGCACCAAAACCCATATGCTTGTACCCCACAGGCTTGTACCCCACAGCATCCCTCTGCCCGCCACCCTCAGGGAGGTGTTCCTGGAAGGGGTTCCCACTCCGCATCTGATTGACATGGCTTCAAAGGGGCCTCAGCAGTCAGACCCTCCCAGGCAGACACTCTAAACCCCACACCTGAGACAGCAGGGCATCACCAGCACCCATCACCCTGCCCCACCCAAGCAGCCCCCTGATATACCGGTGCCAGGTGCTACTCACGGGCCAGGCACCTGTATGTTGAGGTGCCGATCGCAGGACAGGCAACTGTAAGGGACCAGCAGCTGCCTAAGGGAGAAAGGGCTGGGTGAGCTCCTGACAGGGCTGCAGTGCACGCAGCCAGCAGCTCACAGGCAGCAATGGGTGCCAGGCATGTTGCTGCAGGGAGTCTCAATGTTTGCAGGGGGAACTGTGGGATGTTGAGCCTGGCTTCCCCCCCACCCAAGAGGACAAGGAGACAAGCTTGCCTTGGCAGTGCTGGCCCCGCTGAACCGTGGCCATGGCCCATGGCTGCCCACAGGAGGCAGGGACATGAGGGGAAGGAGTCAGGCACCAACACTGCCATCCAAACCAGCCCTTGCCCTGGTGTCAATGCCTTGTCAGTGCTCACAACTCCCCTGCACCTTGCCAAGGAGGGCAGGTCGTGACTGAGGCCTGTGGCACCATAAACAACCCTCTGTCCTCCATCCTTGCACCTCTGCACGCACACCCCAGTTTTGGTTTGGACAGTTCTGTTCTGCAGATGCCAATTCTTGTGCCTCCCTTGATGTGGGGAACCCGACACTGATACGTGAGGAAGGCGTAGCTGCTTTGTCAGCATCCCTGCAGTTTGTTAGCTACATTGGTCTGATGCCAGGGTACCATACAGGAGGGAACAAGGCCAGTGCAGCTGCCAAAGCCAACACCATCCTACTGCACTCACTGCTTAATTGCAGCAGCGTTGTCAAGCTCTACTGACAACTCGTCCCTGAGATCCTTGATGGTCCTCGCCCAGGTATCCTCCAGCTGCTTCTGGAAAGGTCCCAGCTCCAGGCGATCCAGCTATGGACAGATACACACCTTCAACCACCTGCTTCAGGATGGAACATGGTAGTCCCCAGGGAAAAGCCAGCAGAGGGGGAAAACTTCAGAGGGATGCAGCCTCAGGCTGCAAAGCCCCCAAGGAGCCAGTTTTGTGCCATGAGGATAAGCACCCCTCACCTTGGAGTCCAGGGCATCACTGAACCGCTGCTGGGCCTCCTTCCAGCGCTGCTCCTGGCCTGACACCCGTCTCAGCAACTCCCGCAACCTCTCCTCCAGACGCTCCATGCTCGCATCAAAATGGGCGCAACTGACTTTGCTGCCCAGGGCAGCTTTGTCCACTTTCTAGCAGGGAGGAAAGGCAGGAGAGCAGTGGAGACAGGGCAGAGGTATAAGGGGCGTGGCCAGCACGTGTTGGGGACAGAGGTAGAAACGCTCCTGCCGAGCCATTTTCTTTTCCAGGGCTGTGTGACCTGCTTACCCCATCACCCCCACGGGGTCAAAGGGATTTAAAGAAGGAGACAGAGGGACCTGGGAAGGGATCTGCAGCCAGTCTGGAAGTACTCACACCTTTCCCCTTCCACACCCAGGCCAGTTTTGCCACTGAGCACCCAAAGGACAAAGGGCATTTGTCACCCTGCCCAAGATCCCCAAAATCCCTTTGGCTGAAGATGGACTTCTCAAGACCATACCAGCAGCAGCAGGTCCTCCTTGTCTGCTTTCTTCTCGAGACCCTCCAGGGACCGGAACAGAGCCTTCCAATACAGAAAGCATCTCATGACACCACAGCAGGGTCAGAGCTGTGTTCTGGCCAGTCAGTGCTCCCTGCCCTTTGGGAAAGGCCCTTGGAAAGAACACAGGGCTGCAGGCAGGTGGGCAGGGGATCAGACCTCTAGCAGTCTCCTGCCTTGGTGTGCCTGGGGAATACTCTGACCCTGTGGGGGTTCAGCCACCAACCTCTATATCTTTCTGATGCTGGCGATGGTCATCCCGGAGGCTCCCTGTGATGTAGCTGAGTTGCTCGCAGTCCCCTTCCACCCGCACAACTGTGGCCTGGATGCTCTTCAGCAGCTCCTCATCCTGCTCCAGGGAGGAAGACGACAAGATGGTGTCATGCAAGGGGTGTTTGGCTGCCCCTCAGGGACACATCTGGGTTACTGAGCCATCAGCCATGAGCCCTCAGTACCAGCAGGACATTTGTATCAAGGCTTTAATTTCCTGCCATACTACCAACCTGTCCAAACCAAACTGGGGGGTAGCAAGGGGCTGCTCTACATTGCAGTGAGCACAACCAGACAAGAGGTCCTGACACAGCCTCCCAAGCCACCCATGCTGCCAGCTGCCTACCTGGGTCTTCTGTGGCAGTGACGTCTGCACCTGCTGTGGCACTAGGGAGTCCACCTGCTCCTGGAGCCTCTCACAGCGGCGTAGGAGCTTCCTCACAAGCTTGGATTCTGAGCTGCGGTCGGGGCACACTGCCTGTGACTCTCCCTGGTCCTGCCCCACACTCCCCATCATTGTCCTCAGCTGATTCAGCTGCAGATAGGGGAGAAGGAATCGATTTTGAGATAGGATGGATGCAGCCAGCAGACCCCGGTGCCACGGGGGCCGGATGGCCCTGACCAGGCAGGGAATGTGGCCAGGAACACCACAAGGAGCACCCTACCATTCAGGACAACAGTTGGAATGCCCCCCCAAACCTCACCCGCTCCTGAAGCTGGTCAGCTGTGACCAGCTGCTTCAGTGTGGCCTTGGTAATCTTCTGCTCTTCTTTCAGCTCCTTCTGCTCCTGCTTAATCTCCTGCAGTGCAGACCTGGCCAACAAGATGAGGGCACCGGCAGGCTGAGCTTCCACAAGGCCACTCGGGAGGTGAGCTTTGCTCCCCAAACGTGATAATCCTGGACTGCCACCCCCCACACCTCCCGGCTCCCCTGCAGCCCCGTGGAATACAAAATCTTCTCCCCATCCTCTTACTCCAGCTGTAGGGGGATCTGATCGGTGCCATCCACTTCAAACTTGGCTACAGTCACACCCAGCTTTCCAACAGTGTCCTCCAGCTGTCTTATCTGGGAAGGATGGTGGTGGCAGAGTCAGGGCATGGACCCCATGCTCTCCTTTGCTTGCCTCGTCCCTGACAACTCCCCCTGGCATCCTTCCAGCCCTCTTAGGGACTGCTATGGGCTTACCTTCTCCTTCTCGCCCTGGAGGTCTCTGGCCAGGCTCTGCAGGGAAGACATCTGGCCCTGGAGCTCAGACAGGTTTCTGATGATGCTCTCCATAGCTGGATGGCCTGCTTGGGACCCAGGCTGTGTCCCAGGGCTCTGCCCCAGCTTGTCCATGTCTGAAGTGTGGGGCTTGGCAGGGGCAGACTGGTCGTGGGGGACTAGTGGCTGGCCAGCAGCATCCTGGAGTGGGACGAGAAGAGGCACAGCAGTCAGGGAGCATCCACAACTGAGCTTGGGCCCAAGCCAGAGAGACTCTAAGCAGGCTGTGGCTGTGAAGCACTAGTGGATCTTTACGTTCTTTCCTTCCCAGCACTCATGTTCCCTTTTTTTGGGGCCATTTAGTTCAAAGTGCCTCAGGTCATTGAGGCAGGCAGTGACCTCTACTACCAGGCTGATCTGCTGGCAAAGGTAGGGGGCGCCTAGTGGGCAAGGCTGAGTTCCCATGCTTCCCTCACGGGACACCCTTCCCACTCTTCCCTCCAAGTGCCCTTCATGCTGGGTGACACCCAGGGTCACAGGGCAGGGGTGGTAGGGCAATGTCTTGAGAGGTGGGGTGGGGGAGGGCCCAACTCCCTCCCAAAGACAGCAGCTCACCTGGCCAAGGGCTTCCTGGATCATACGGATGTCTTCTCCCATGCGGGACTGTGTGGCCTTCATCTCATTGACTTCCTCACGGAGATCCTTGCAGAGATCCGTGGTCTAGGAGACAGGGGTGGGGGGGATAATCCTCAGGGAAGGGTCCCTGGGACCTGCAGGACCTTTGCCTGCACCATGGTCTGTGGGGTACAGTGCAAGGTCTGGCACAGCCAGATAGCTGGGTACTGTGGGCAGCACTCTCCATTCATCTGGCACGGCCAGATGCAGCTGAACCTCCAGCATGCAGAGAGGTCACAGGCTGCTGTCTCAGACCTGCAACATGCTGATGGTGGCAGCTCACCTGGCCAAGTGCCTCCTTGATCCTCTGGATTTCCTCTCCCATGTTGGACAGCACGGCCTCAGTCCCAGCTATCTCCCGGTGGGGCTCCTGGGAGAGAGCCGCGGCCTAGGAGAGACGGGTGGCAGGGGCGAGCCCCAGGCAAGCAGCTCCCCAGAGACTCCCACCCCGTCCTGGGGAGCCTATGGCACACCCTGGGTCAGCAGGAAAAGACCCAACATGGGAAGGACCCAAAGCACTTGGAGCAGTGTTTCAGTCCCAGATTTGCTCTCTGAATCTCCCTTCCTTTCCCACAATAAAACTCAACATGCTGCTCGGAGCCTGCGCTTCAACCGAACCTTGATATAAGGGCACAGACCCCAGAGGAGGGGGCATCTTGGGGGGAGCACCCAGGGGGGTGGGAAAAGCTTCTACCTTGGAGATGCCACTCTCTTTGGCTTCAGTCTTCTCCATCTGTCCCATGTCGGCAGCCACGGAGGTGACAGGAGGGCCACTCCTGGTCACCTGCAGCTCGTCCTTCCCAGGCAGCGGCCCCCTGGGTGGCTGCCCTGTGCCCCGAGTCCCGGCCTCGGTGCTGGACCCGCCCCCCTCCTCCTGTGGGCCGGGCACGGCCTCCTGGGGGATCACATCCTGCAGGCCCAGCAGGCTCAGGTGTCCCAATATGACCCTCAGCAGTCTGCGGAGCGCCTCCAAGTTGACATTGACCTCGGGTGTCCCGATGGCCTCATCCAGCAGCTGTAACAGGCTGACTGAGGCCATGGCTGCTGCCCTGCCCGAAAACACAGCACCTGTCCTGAGGGATGGGAGCCTTCGTGCTGGGAGGAAGGCTGCAGATGGAAATGTGGGCAGCCAGCAGCCTCCTTCCTCCTCCTCCTCTGCCTTCCTGAGCCCCAGCCGCACGTGCCTCTGTTTGTGGTGTCTCTTGTTGCCAGGTAACCCCTGGCGCTGGCAGCCGATTGTCCCGGAGGCATGGAGGAGGCCGGATTGGAAGGGACTTTTTACAGACTATCGAGTCCCGGGTTTGCAGCTGTGGTGGGCCAGGGGCCATTGGCTGTAGGGGTCCTCCCAGATGGCCCCCTTGTTCTTCAGCCACCCAACTCTGGATTGTGGCAACATCTGGCTAGGGACCCCAAAATCCCCTTGCTCTCCTAGATCTTCATCCACATTCTACCTTGGGCTGGGGGGGACAGCATTAGGGATCCCCAACGCCCTCCACCCTCTCAAGTGTCGCCCCCCCTTGGGCTGCCCCGGTACAGCACAGTTGAGCACAGTGATGCAGCTGCCATGGTGCTTCGAGCCACGGGGCTGAGCGGGGGGATGAGGAGCCAAATCAGTTTTGATTTGCCTCAACAATGGTTGTCAGAGGCATGTGGGCGAGGGGGTGCACATGTGCCATGTCCAGGAGGCAGCTAGGAGAAGATNGTCTCCCTCCCTCCCTCTCCCTCCCCCTCCCCCTCCGTCATTCTCCCTCTCTCCTTCTCTCTCCTTCCCTCTCCTTCTGTCTCTGTCTCTGTCTCTGTCTCTGTCTCTGTCTCTGTCTCTGTCTGTCTCTGTCTCTGTCTCTGTCTCTGTCTCTGTCTCTGTCTCTGTCTCTGTCTCTCTCTGTCTCTGTCTCTCTCACCCCCCCATTCCTTTCCCGTTTTCCTTAGTCCTGCTCTGTCTGTTCTAACCCTTTTTTCGTTTTTTTTTTGTTACCAGTAGACGGTTCACAGACGTAAGGTTTGTATCGTTAGACTTAATTTCGTTCTTGACCATGTATTTTTAAAAGAACTCACAGTTCCCCACAGTGAAACGTGACAAGGCGTCATGCTGGAACTTGAGTGGCTTCAGTGGCAGGCCTGGGTACACACACATGGACACATGACCTGAGTTAGGGCCCCCTGGACCCCTTCTTTGGGCTCTAGAGACAGAGGACAGGTGGCACCCCAAAACACAAAAAAGCCCAGGTGTTTGGAGTGCCCACCACAACCAGGAAGGGACATGTATCTGGGCAGCTCCCCAAAGAGATCCAGATTTCAGTGTGCCCTCCACAACCCTGAGGGGGCGCAGATATCCAGATGGCCTCCGGATGGGACCCAGATGCCCAGATGGCCCCCCTAGGACCAGGATGGGACACAGATGTCTGGGTGGCCCACTGCAACCAGGAGGAGACCCACGTGTCTGGGGTTCTCCCGAAGGCCAGAAGTGGAACACCGTGCCCCTCACACCAGGAGAGGACCCAGGCATCAACTGGGGGTTCTGGTGGGGGACAGCTGGGGGGCAGTGGATGGGGGTTTCGCTGTCACCTTCTGCACCGCGTAGCTGGTGCCCTTGGAGTTGCTGTCATCCTGAGGGGGCTCCCACTCCCAACAGCATGTTGAACTTCCAAACCTCCTTCAACTCCACTGCTTAGACGTGGTGGGGGGCAGCCACTCTGTGGGGTAGCCTTTGTCCCATGACCCTTAAGCCCCCCAAATAGTCCCCAAAACCAGTCCATGGCCCACAAACATCCACCATTGACCCCAAATACTCCCCCAAAAATGCTCACCCTAGCACATCCAGTCCCCAAACCAGCCCCCAAAACACACTGCTCCTATTGCCCCCAGTGCGTCCCATCCCAGTACAGCCCAGTGCTCCCAGTACTCCTACACTAGGACTCCCAGTGTAGCCCATCTCAGTGCTACCAGTGCCCACTGACAAGATGCAATGAGAATGCCCTCCCAAGCTGCCTTACACCAAGCACAGCCTGCCTAGCTCCCCCATCCTAGTACTTCCAGTACATTCAGTCCCAGTGCTCCCAGTAGTCCTTGTACCACTGGTGACATGCAGTGGGAAGGCAGCTGTGCCTAAGATCTGTTCTGATGTAACCAGGATTTACAGCTCAAATAAGACATCTCTCCTCCAGTGAGAAACCTGTGAGTGATCTTAACACCATTACCCTGACCCTGACACAGTAGTTGCATTTGGGGGGAGTAGAGGGTCATGGAGCTGGGAACAGGGCCACCTCAGTATGGGGATGTCACCCACTCATGACCCTCAGTGGCATGTCCCCTGAGAGTCCGAAGGTCCCTGACCTCACAGGATCCTGTGCCAGCACCCAGAGGTCCTTGTCCCCATGAAGTCCCCACCTCCACTGGAGGTCTCCAGCTAGGAGCAGCATCCTGAGGTGAGGGTAAGGGCCCCCATGGGTCATTGGGCACCTTGAGGACCTTGACCCTGTGAAGGGCAAGTGGTGCAGAAGGGGTTTGGGTGGTGGTGACAGAATGAGGGCATGGACCCCATGGTGTCCCAGAATGGGGGTCCACTGGCTGCCTCCTCCCTGCCCATGCACCACTAGGCAGTTTCTGTTCATATCAGGGAATGCTAAAAAACGAGTGAACTGCATGTGTTATGATGGTTTTTATGCAATTTAAGATCTTGCGGAGCTGATACAGCTGACATGGGCATATTGACAGACCTGTGTATGTTTATGTGCAAGTGCTTTCTTTATTCAGAGTCAACTAAAAGTCCCTGAGTATTTCAGCAGGGATGGGTGCATGGGTAACCTGGTCCTCCAGGTTAAATTACATTAAAACCACCAACACTATTCAAAATGCAGAGTCCACTTCTGTGATAGCTTCTGCAGCCCCAAAACCCCTACAAGAACATAACAACATGGTGTAAAGGGTCAGAATCTTCAGGTGCCATTCTAACAGGGACTCTCCACCACTCTCCAAATCTTCCAGACCAGGAGACTATGGAGAAGAGGACACATTGCTCAAGGAGGGTGTTTCCACATATATAGAAGGTACATACCATCAATACTGTATCAAGAAAAGCATCCTTGGACTTAAAAGGATTTTCAGTATATGGTTTGGTCTCTTGGTTGTGAGCAGATGGCAAAACAATACCATCAACCCCTGCTCAGCTGAATATGATCCAGATAAATAAATAATAGGTAAGCAATCCCTTGCTTGCCTTGTGTTTAATAATAGTATACTCCCAATCCAGATCATCTGTAGTTAGAGAAGTTTCTTGCAATTTCCGCACTCTGCTCTTAAGCATTTATTTCATTGGAAGAAGAGTGTAACTCTTGCCAAAACTACAGCTAAATCACTAGAGATGATAACATAAATCCTGAATTTGATGGGGTTTGGTTTTCTTGTTATAGCTAAGGGAACTCTATACTCTGCAGTAAGGAGAGGATAGTAGGCTAAAACAAGAGTAAAGAGAGAAATTATTTATTGATAACACATTAGGAACACTATTCACAGTACATCATTAACAGGGTGACTGCATAATAAGGTGATCATAAAAGGGTGACTTAAAAAGCTAGTTAAAGACAAGGCATAGATTATAGGCTAGTCATGGAAACTGGTAGGCTTTTTCCTCCCATAAGCAAAGCTGCACAAATATAGACGGTCTCGTACTGTTTCTGCAAAGGTAAAAGATTGATTTACTCAATCTGTACATTTTCTTTTACCGTATAAATTTACCAGTACTTAGATTAACATTTTCGTATAGTTTGCGATGTTAAATTTAAATACAGTATTATGTCTCATTAATTTAAGGTGCAATTTATCAAAATCTACAGTAAATATTTTCTTCTTAATCAGTTCTCTTTGGCACACTTCTGGTCTATTTAAATACAAAAGTGTAGGATTGAATTGAATAATAACATTGCAGGTACTTGGAGGGGTTTTTTTTGTTAGCATATGAGTGTGATTTTATGCTTACCACAAGCTTATTCACAAACAAATAACTGTATATGAATTTCAGTTTACTTTATATATAAAATGGCTAACTACTTCAATGTGCAAGGCAGAAAAAAAAATTGTTACAGCAACTCCTCTCTTGAGAGAGTGATTTTTGCACCATGGAAATCTTGTATAAAATGTTATAGAAAATGGAGATTTTTAATGAGGAAGTTCTTGGTACTTCTTATCTTATAGCAAGCCACCTGAGGACATGATTTTCTAGGTCCAGAAATGGTTCGTAAGATACAGTTTAGCTGACAGGTTGGCACTGTAGCGGTGTTGCAGCTGTAAACTTGCATGTTCAACTGACAAACTAAACCAAGGAGCCAAAAAAACAACCAGTCTGTGTAAGAAGTTTAGTGAGAGTGGCTTCTTTCTACGAGAAAGGTCTCATTCCTATATTTTTGATATCTATCTATCTATCTATCTATCTGCTTTTATTGCAAGGAAGAAACATTCAGAATTTGCACTCTGCACTTTTGTCTTCATGACCTCTGCCTGCTTTTGGGCTGACTAATATTTTGTTAAAATCAAAGGTGGACAACAGAAAATGGACTTATTTCTGTTTTCTGATGGAAGTGTACGAGGAGGCCATCAAAGTTGACCTAAATAGGTGAAGCAGCATTTTACAAAAGCTCTTCAAATGCCAGAAGAGCAAGCTCAGAGCAATTTATTTCACATCTGAAGGCCAATACCAGCAGCTGGCATTCACATGAAAGGTATGGAGTAACTTAGCTACATAAATACTGAAAATCTTTCCGTGACTAATTATTTCACAATTGAAGAAAAACTAAACCCCATTCACAGTAAAATGTACTTATTACAAGGCCCTTCTGGTCTGTTTTTTCCTGAATCACGCAAGTAGTATCCCCTCAGCTGCAGAAATTAGCATTTTGGCAAATGATCAAGTTACAGGAGTTATCAAGTACAGTGCAACCTGTTTAGAAGGCAAGGATGTAAAAAGGGATTTCATATAGGTGCTTTGTGGTAATGTGTGAAATGCTGTGCTACTCCTGAGTAAAACACATTTGGCTGTCCCAGCTAATGACCCATTTATGAGCATGCTGATTCCACAGAGGCATTTCACAGCCTCAGCAATAGTGTATATTCTAAAAAAAAAAAAAAAAGTATTTTACAACTGTCTTTTTCTTCAAGCTGTCAGTAAGGACTAGCAATGGTGAGTTCAAAGTGTTGAGGGAGATGATAAGAAGGGGCAGAACTGGTAAGGAGAATCAGAGTCTGTGTAGTAAATCAAATGTAAGTGAGATGTAATTCATTCTCAATTATCCTTTAAGCTTTTTGAGATGTTGCATATGGCCATGTCCCTTAGTACTCCTGTTTTATCTGAAAGCTACTGGCTTTAGAACTGGGACGTCTGTGTGAAGGATATGGTGTCAGATTTATCTACAGAAAAGCCTCCATTGACATAAGATTTCTTAGCCTCTGTTTCATCATTATCAAGTATTCCTGTTTCCAGGGCAAAAGGATTGACTATGTTGACTTCAGAGGTGACATCCATCTGCTCCAGCTCCTTTTTTGAGAGCTTCTCCACTACTCCTGTACCAAAGGCATCTCCCAAGACATTCACCATTGTTCTGAATCGATCCCTATGAAACAAAAATGTTGTCAGACAAACCATTCAGTTGTTTAGAAAATCCTTTTAGTAAAAGTAAGGTACTGTAGCTCATACAGTGCTGTTTTCTTCCCATTGCAGATTTGGGTAATTCTTCAATTAAAAGAAAATAGTCTTGTAAAACAGGAAACAGAATTTTACCCTTGTGTATTTGAAGAAGCCTGGAGTAATTTTCATGAGAAATGACTTTGTACAGGACATGCAAAACTGCAAGTCATATTGATGCCTTTTCTTGGTCTTAAAATCAAGAATCAAACACGGTTAGAAGAGAAAAAGGGATTTTACTTTTGTATTTATTTTAAGGATCCTCAAGTGCACAATGTCCAGGTAGAATGCACCCAAATGCACAGTACAATGCACACCCACAAAAGATCTGGGATATCATTGTAGGTCTTTACTAATTAGCATATCTATCAAAGATTTCGCAATGAGAGGCTCGAGGGAGCCCCCCTCCCCAAGGAACCTTCCCCTGGATGGTTCTATCTTAGTTTACAGAATGTGTTCTGGAGAGGACCTTGGGGTCTGGGGCTTTCTGATCCCTAACTATGAGGCTTCTAAGATGTTTAGTCTCCTAGCTTGACAAGTAAGTCTAAGAGTGAAGGCTAAAGCACTGAGAACACAGAAGTTGTAGAAAGGTATATAAAAGGGGTATAAAAGAAAAGGCAAAAAATCATCATGGCATCAATATCACTTGTCTGTTAGAGCAGTAATTCCACTGCTGTGGCATAGCCTTACAAAATGTTGGAAGGATCACCTCTCAGGCCCCTGAAGTGTGCTGCACAGCTGGTTCCCTTTGTGATGACAGACTGTGGGCTGCAGCATCAGTCTGCATTGTGCCTTTTGTCATTGTAACAGTCATGTCCTCAGCCAGAGGAGCACCTAGCCCAGTATCTTCAGTATTCTGGCCCAAACCCTGGAAAAAGGGCAGGCCTGTCTTCTGCTGGCTTCTCCTTGTTAAAGGGCTGAAGTACAAACTTGTACTAAACAAGTCACTTAAAGGACTATGATACTCCTGCACTATTGATTTTTCTCCAGACAGAAATGTGACATGCAGGCCTTAAAAACCTGCTGCTACTTGGCAGAGGAACAACAAACCCTTTCAATATAACAAAGTTTGAAAATTGGCATGGAAGTATGGTATGGACAGTGGAAGGCCATACTTCCCCATTTTTCTTTTCAGCTACAGAGCGCTAGAAAGGCTCTGTGGCAGAACAAGTTTCTCTTTCCATGCAGAGACATTGAGGTGGATATATTCACAATATTTCACAGTGTTTCTACAACTGCTGAATTCCAGTGCTTAAAAAGTTTTCCATGTGCAATGAAAATACATGGTAGGGAAAGGAAGAGAGAACAGGAAAGTAAGATTCTAGTAAGATCAGTGTGACAAATGAGGAAATAAACAGCACCGGAGACTCGTCTGTTATAATAGTACTATTCTATTAATTTTTCTATTCTTCATTTAACATGTGGAAGTACTCCTCAAGCCTATATAATGTAACCTTGGTAAGTTCAGAATTAACTAGTGGGTTGTTAATGAGCCACTACTAGCAAATAGTTTGCAAAATTATACATTTTAGGCAATAAGTACAAAAGGTGAAAGTATTAATAGTCTACATGGCATCAAAATGTGCATTGCATCTCCTGAGGTGCAAAATGCACTAGCAATGATCCCTGGTATATTAAATTAATCTTTAATTTACTTTACACAGCAAAACACATCTTAGTCTGAAAAATGCCTCAATTAGAAACATCTTGAATTATTTGTATGCTTCATGGTGGAACGAGTACCTTCCATGTACTGATATTGTGCCTAAAACCCACACAAACTGTGGACTTCTAAAGTGGAGTAAAGATCAGATCCATAAAGTCATGATTGCTACAAGAAATAAGGAATTACTGTTCTCTTTCTCTTTCACTCCCATAGAGTAGAGGGCATCAAACGAAATTATTAGGGTGTAGATTAAAACAAACAAAATTCTATTATGTCTCTGCACAACACATCATTAGGATGTGGAATTCATCTCCACAGGACTTGCGGAAACATGGGTCCCAAAGCAATGAGGCATTCATGGGAGAAGAAGACAAAAACCACCTCTAACGCAGGAATTCTGTGAGCTACAATTTGCAGGAGGCTGGGTGAATATTTTGGAAAAAGAACCAATATACATTTGTTCTGTTCTTAGACTCTTTATATATCTGCTCTGAGCCAGTGGTTTGTACTGATCCTTAAAAATGTTAAATGCCCATTAGGAATAGAAGAGAACTGGAGAAAACAAAATGACTGTGGAGCACAACAAATGAAACTATTAGACCCTGTTGCAGAGCTGATTGGGAGAATGTACTTGTGGATGGAACTGGATTCTTTGGAGACATTACGCTTATACGTAAATTGAATTGATTCTTGGATCCATCAAACAGCCCTGATTTTCTGGAGGCCAGCATTTCTCTCTATTTGCAAAATTGAGTTATATAATCAAATAAATTAAATGTAGCTGTGAAATACATAGGTTGCTGCCAGAAATCCTTCAAGAAAATGATTGGAGAGGGTGGAGGAGGAACAGCAAGGCATTTATCTTGAGTGTAAAAAAACCTGAAGAAGACATGCAAATATTATGAAATTATTAAGATCACTGGATTGATACCAGTGAAATGTCATCCATGCTAAGTTTCTGCAGGTGAGCAAGACCTTGGGCTGAGCACTAAAGCTCACACAGTTTAGGAGGCAAAAGAACTAAAATTATACTCCTTAACTTGTGAATCCTGTTGCCCTATGTGTCATGGGGCAAAACCGAGTATTGATGTCCTTCTGACCTCCAGGATACACTCTCTGATTCTTTGGGCTTTTGCAAATAGCAAAAGTGTGTATCTTTCAGCAGAGATACACACTGGTATAACTTGAACAGAAAAGATTTCTGGCGAAAAGGCTTCTCTCCAGAAAGAGCTGATGAATGGGACTGAGAGGTTTGGAAGTGCTCTGAGGTGGTTGCAATTAGACATA
Organism: Ifrita kowaldi; assembly: GCA_013398055.1. Taxonomy (NCBI): domain Eukaryota; kingdom Metazoa; phylum Chordata; class Aves; order Passeriformes; family Cinclosomatidae; genus Ifrita; species Ifrita kowaldi. The sequence continues at coordinate 41,835 of VZRS01011067.1, forward strand.
AGGAACACTTTCTGAATTTACATGTGTGCTTGTTGACCAAGGGCTGGGCCAGTGCTCTCGGTGAAGAACAGCCCTAACAAAGTAGTGCTGACAGCACAGACCCAAGTACAGCCTGCCATATCTGTGCACGTGGAGTCCAGGGCCAGTTTTGCTTTGCTCATGTTGTGCTCCACTGCCAGTGTATGTAATATGTGCTTTGCAGCTTGTGGCTACATTTGATTTTTATGAATGATGTATGTGTTTAGCATAACGTGGTGGCATCTCTGACACTCTAGAGACATTTCTTGGTACTGTCGAGTTTGTCTGTCTTGAGGAAGGTGCTCATGATTTATTAGTGTTGTGACCACTACTTTAAGGCTGAAAGCATCTCTGAATGTGAGGTTATTCACTGCCATCCCATGCAGTAGGAATTCTCTCACAATTAAAGCCATTACTACATTCAACTCTGAACAAGCTTGGCCATAAGAATAATCTTTGTCCATTTTCTGCAACAGTCCTAAATGATTTTATTGCTTTCTTTTTCAGACTCACACATTTCCATGCAACTTACGCAAACATTAAAAAAAAAAGAAAAAAAAAAGAAAAAGGAAAAGTAATTAAATATGAAGTGCCTTAAACTTACAGAAGCCAGTCAACCGCAATGATCAGAGTAACATCCTCGGCAGGCAAGCCAACGGCGCTCAGCACAATCACCATGGTGACAAGTCCGGCTTGGGGCACGCCTGCAGCGCCGATGCTGGCTGCCGTAGCTGTGACACTAAATCCCAAATAAAGCCCAGAAAAAGCATTCAGAATACATGTTGCTCACAGAAACTCTGTTTCCTAGCACAAATAGTTTTATTTCACTGCAAGAAAGAAGCCTAAATGTTTTGAATAGTATTTTGAATAGTATTTACTCAAAGTCAGGTGTCAAGTTCATAGGACAACCCATGTACTGACGTACTGCTATGGTTACACTGCAGAATAACAGGCAACACCATGTCTAACGAGCAAACTGGACAGATCAAAGGTAGAGGCTGAGTTAGGTTTGCAAGTGTTTGCAGGAAAGAATAACAGCAATTTCCAGAACAGTGCTGTATACCAGCTGCATTTCCTGGCCCATCCTACCTCCTCATCAGTTTGCACTGGTTAGGCCTTGGATCAAGAAGTGAGAATGTTTGTTATTTCCTGTGCTGTGAATGATAGTTTAAACTTTCCCACAGTGTATCCAAAGTTAATGTACCATTCACAAGAAAGCTCACTTTACACAAAATGCATGTGATGGCTTTAGTCTTACCTAATGGTAACTATTTGGCCAATATCCAGTTCTAAGTCGTTCAGCTGTGCAATAAATACAGCTGCTACTGCTTCATAAAGAGCTGTGCCATCCATGTTGATGGTAGCTCCAACTGGAAGAACGAACCTTGTGATTCTTTTGTCAATGAAGTTTTTTTCTTCTGCACAGCGGAAGGTGACAGGCAAAGTTGCTGAACTGGCACATAATGAAACACATAAAGTAAGTGCAGGCAAAACCACACCATTTCCGTTACGTTTCCTTTTCCTCAGAGCATGATCTGCTTTATGATTCAAACAGAGATCTAAGGCAGGAAGGAAGGCTGCACCATGAAAAAGCAAAGCAACTTTTATTATACCTTCTAATTATTGGAAGAAAAAGCTAAATGTTAGTTGTTCTCAAAATTACGTGGTAAAATTGCCATGGTCTATGTAGTCACAAAAATTATGCAACAGCTTGCACTCTGTCAAGTCTGTGACTAATAAACTGAATGGCGAAGAACTGCCTCCTCCTGGGAGAGTAAGGCTAACGCACTCTGTAGTGCCCTTTGGGTATGACTGAAATAATAATGAAAGCAGTATTTCAGCCTCCAGGAGACTGAGAACTGTCCAGCTGATATCAGGGCTTGTAACAAAGTAGCAATGAAATCAGACCACAAACAACACCATTACTACTCGGTACATTACAGAAGAGATGTTTCTTTTGTTTACCTGGAAGAGATCATAAGGGCTGTCAGAAGTGCCTGAGCCATCCCCATGGCAAACCGAAAAGGATTTTTCCTTACTATTATTAAGTAGATCAGTGGCAGAATTATACTGGAATGGATTGCAAGTCTGCAAAATAAAATCAGCTAGTTAAGCAAATAGATCCATCTCATTGTCTTGCTTTATTAAAATGGTGATAATAGGTACCCAGCTCTGTCCTCAAGTACACTTACGAAACACTAAAGGTGACTTCAGTGACACCTATGTGCAAAATTTGGAGAGAATGCCAGGTTAATAAAAAGCAGACCAATACTGTTCTACGCTTCCTTTTGGAAAGGAAAGAGAGACCATATATGAATTGTCTCTCTTTCCTAAGCTGAACAAGAATCGACTTGGAAATAATTTTAAACTGATGAAAACGAGAAGCCTAAACTAATACATACTATTTAAACTGATATGCAGAGGGTGATTTGAAATAACACTAAAACACTTCACTCTTCTGCCAAATCCTTACAATGCAAACCAGAGACAAATCAGAAAACCAAATCAAATTATTATTCTCAGTTTGTCTGCCCTTATTGCAGAACATGTTTTGGAAATAAAGATAAATATGCTTTCCAGTCAGGTACAGCTGAAATGCACATCTTTCTGCAGAAACTTCAAATACGGACCTTTAGAAAAATCCACACCTGCTCTGGGGAAAACTGTGTAAGCTTGGGTCTACAATTAAAATGTAGTGAGATATTTCAGAGTGTTTAAATGAGATATATGTAGTCTAAGCATTTTTTTAATGTTGTAAGATGCTGAAATACTATATTTTGAAACTATTAATTTTTAAAATTAAGTGGATTGACTCATAGGAGATCAACTTGCCCTCTTGACTTTAGCAGCTCAGATGTATTTGCCTGGATATTTGTATAGGTCTCAGGGACAAATTCATCCTTCAGCTTATGCATTAATTTTGAACACTGTGCAGTAATCCTGAATGCACATGAATGCAGAGCTTGTGGACATTAAGATTAGAGGTAAACTGACTGCTGTAAATACCTTTGAAATGAAATGTATTTGAAGGGTCTGTGAAATATTCCCTGTGTTCGAAGATTGCAATTATAGCAACATCAGCTTTTTCTGAAAATAAATTATTACATAGCCTGGAAACATAAACCCCAAAACTGTTGTCACATATGACCTTGGCATTTTTATTCTGTCCTCACAATATGTTCATGTGCACATTCCTGTGTTGTAATAGTGCTTTATGGTTTCAGAGCCGTTGATAAAGATAGCAATAAATCATGGTACCATTTGTTCTGTGAAAAATAGACAATTAAGATAGCAGTAGTCACAGTACAGAAATCCACAACAGCATCAAAAATCACCCACAAAACCTACATATTTGTTTCCTTAGAAAAATTATCTTTTAAAAAGTATCAGGCATTAAACTTCTCATTCTGTATGGAAACATACGACATATTTAGTGGAATGTAAATAATAGCATGCAACATATCTTCATAAAATTTTGCAAATAACTCTAGAAAGAAACCTGGCAATTTATACATGCACCACCGCAAGGCACCATTGTATAAATTGCTAGGTTCGTGACATGCCTGAGAACAAACTGAATTCTGCACAATATATAGGAAAAAAAAGAAAGTGGTATGCATGCCATTTGCTGTCTTGATAAAATGTTAATGAGAGTAAGCATTTCAAGTATGTCTAAGTCTAAAAGCATACTGACTTAGTTATTTGAAAAATATAGATATGCACCTTTTTAGTAGCAGCATGAACATGACATTATTCAAAATAAAGTATTTGTGTATATCTGCTTTGCTACTGATTTTCATGTAACAAATTTGAAGTAATATTTATTTTTGTTCATAAAATGTAATTCTCAGCAAGCAGCAGGAATTTTTGTACTGAAAATCATAATCAGTAACTGAAAATAGAAATTCTAAAAGCATTAATTTTTAAGTTAGGAAGAATCTTGTCCCTCAGAATCCCAAGCTGACATTCCTTATAGGGATATCCCTTGCAGGGATGCAGCTGCCTTGCTGCTTTCAGAAGAGACAAAGGCACAGGCAAGGAGAGTCTACGTGCTGCAGCTTCCTTTTTTTTCCCCCACTTCAGCCTGAGTTCCCTCTGGCACTTAAATTTGTCTCCACTTTGACTTTCCTCTACTGTAACTTCTAATATGTCCTCATCCAGACTCTGCAACCATTAATGGTGAGAGATATCTTGAGATACTTAGTGGCAAATTGGACCAAAGACACTGGGGGAAGTCTGCTCCCTCATGGTGACCTGAATGAAACATAGAGACTGAGATGATCTGCAGACAATGGTGGATGGGTGCTGTAACGGCTGAGGCTGCGAAAGATCATGAATAATAAAGCTGGGAAGAAGGTGAGCTGGATAGGGAGGTTAACAGAAAGAAAGCAGAAGATAAGACACACCAGTACTCATGCTCTTGCACAATTATCTTGATAAAGAATACAACGAATGTTTAAGGTAACCTGTTATTTCCAGGTTCAAGCTTAAAGAGAGGATGATAAGCAGTTATAGAAGATGCCAGTGAACAGAATACACTGCAAACAGACAAACACATAAGAATGAAAACCAAAATGATGGAGGGAACAGCAGTTTTTAAGAAACCTAAACAAAGAGCAACTTTTCTCCTTTTTCCTGAGAGGTAAGAAAAAAGGGTATTCTTGCAGGCTGAAAAATGTTCAACAACCACCTTTTCCCTGCAGCCTAAAGCGTTGCGTGTACGTGTCCGTATCTGCTCCTGTGATCTGATTACAACATGCTCTCCCTGATGGTCAGTTTTGCAGAGAATGCGCTGCTGTTAGCCCTTACCCACAACGCCTTGAGCAGCACCCACAGGAGGCTACTCTGCAGGAGACAGAAATGCTGCAGAGATCTACCTGAGCACCCATCAGGGAAAATGGTGTCATGTTTGGTGGAACAGAGACTTTTTCTCTCCAAGGATGCAAAGGTGCTCACTACATATAATGTTTTTGATGGCACCTGGGAATCTACTTAAAGTTGTTGTGCCTGTCAAACCCATGGTTATCAGCTAAACAGGAGACTATGTAATGGCAGTTTACTTTGCAAAGTACTTTGGAGAAGGCACTGTGTCTTCACACACATCTTACTTGTCACAGTACAAATAGTAACCTGTAACCAGTAACTGATAGGTAAATAGTCATAAAACTTGCTATCACATCTAAAACTGTGAAACTTGCTAACTGATGTAAAAGTGAAGTCAAAAGCCTGTAGTAATCCGTCCAACATATTCCTCCTCTGAGTTAACTGGAGTTAATAACATAGAAGACCTGCAGGAGGGATACTGTCATTCTGTCAATGATTTCCATCTAGCTTGTGGTTGGGGTGTCATTTATAATAAGTGTAGAAAATATTAGAGTCTTGATTTACTGTTTCTTGGTAAATATCAACTTTTGAAACCTTTAAAAATCTGACTTATTTTCCAAGTGCAAACAAATACTCACAAAAAACTGAATAATGCATTAGATTAACATAACTTGCACTCATCTCTGTAGCATTTTGAAAAAGTCATGAATCAGTGCTATTTCTGGAGCTGTAATTCTTATTTAGAAAGAAATTTTATCTTTGATTTTCAAACAGCTAGTCCAAACCCACTAGCTTATAAATAAAACAAAACAACCTTGAAATAAATGTGCTTATCTAGCACAGATTAATGCATAAACCCCAGAGATCCTTCTTGACTATTTATAAAGTAGTTTGCATTTAAGACTAACATATTACCATTCTCTTTGCTTGGCTGTCAGACAGTGTGTGATTGACGTTTGAAGAATAGCATGCAAACACATAAAGTGTGGGGAAAAACTCTTGAACGACTTTGGATCTAGCCTCTAGACAAAACATATATAAATCCTTAGTATACTGAAGGACTTATAGGACTGGATGCTAAGGTAATGGACCAAGACAGGCTGGAAGGCTATGCTTCACTGAATTGGAAATAGAAATTTAAATGCATTTAACTTATTGAGACTGTAATATCCATTTATCTGACAAAAGGGTCCTTTGTAGGATAGTCTTCAGAGATATATAATAATCTGTTATTATAACTTATCATTTGGAGCAGTTAAGTTATTCTAAAGTTCCACTGCTGAAAGGCTCCATGCTGTGCAGGTGTAACCTCCTCCACCCAGACTATTCTACGTAGACAACGGCTAAGAAAAAGAATAGAAGAAAGTTCTGATGCTTGACTATGTTATTCAGATTGCAACTTCTGCTTTTGCAGCCTCACCATCTACCCTATTCTTGAAGGAGGAATTAACAAATCGTGCAATCCCCAGAGCTTCTCTTGATGTCAGCTGTCTGCTCAGTACCGGAGGGGGAAGGGATCAGTCTCTTTGGCATCATTTATTGTGCACTACTCTTACTATGCATTTGTATTCATCAGGGAAAGTTTAGTCTGTGCTGCTGCACCTTGGGCTCAAAAATCCCGTGGAGGTTCCCAACATAATCCATATATTTGTGTATGTTTGATAGGCTGGCAAGCCCCAGTAAGACATAATTCATAACCTTACCCTTTATACAACAATATTTTCTGCTTCAGCACAGGCTGTGAAGATGAAACAATGAATACAAGAAAAGCATTTGCATTTGCATTTTGTTTTTTTTTAGAATGCAAGGCAGTGACTTTTTAAAACAAAACATGCATCCAACAAAATATGGATTCAAACCATCCTCACACATCCTCACATAATTTTCACTGATGAGAATTTTTGTCCCTGACCTAGAAGACTGGATGTGGTGGATAATTGAGTGGTAATCAACTGTGCTCCAAAACTGCATACATACATTCCATCTTTAAGAAATGACATACCCACTTATTACTGTAGCCATATAAAGACCCAATTTACGAAAGATTTCCCAGTCCTCAACTTCTATTATCTTCCCAGCAATTAAAAACACGATACCAATTGGCATATACCTAGAAAGCAAAAATAAAGCTATGAAAATTTTATTCTCAGAAATACTTCATGTTCACCAGGAAATAATTTCTCTCCCAGAGTAAGTTTTTAAAACAGACAGAAAATATGTTTTGATACCCTATTTCACAACAACAGATTTTTTAAAATATTATGTTATACAATGGACTTTATTATTGCAGCAAGGTTACAACAGAGGTGATGAATAAAGACTGGAAAATCAAAGTGAATGTAACTCTACATATAGTCTAGCTAGTATTGTATAACTTGGTGTCACAGAATACACAGAAGTTGGGAAGGGGTATAGGCATATACCCGTCACAGCCAATGTTTACGTATAGCCACAGGCTTCCCTGGGGGTGGGAGCTGGCAGTGTTGAGACCAGTATCTGTGTATTCTGTAATCCCACACAGATGGGAAAGGTCTCCTGGAGCTACAGGAGCTGCCCTGCAGCACTGGGGGGCTATATCTGTGTCACCTGCACAGAAGAAGGTAAGCCTGCACAAGGCCATGCCTTACGGACCTGAACAGCTGCATAGGCTACTGCCTACAGAAAGTTCAAGGGAAAGGTCAGGAATTATGTTAGCACCAGCTCCACTGCATTCTTTTTGGTTCCAGAGAGCAGGCTGTCACAGAGACAAATTACTACTTCAGAGCTTTGAGCAGTATAAATTAATCTAGAAATTGAATATATAAAATATATCCATTTAAAAATAGAAATTATAAGTTTATAAAATGTAGGCATGCTATCTCATAAACAAAATTGTACCATATCCTTGTAGAAAGCAGGGATACCTAGTTCCTCTAAGCACTGAACTTGATGAAAACAGAATTAATTCCTCATCCTTTCAACACAAAACTCTATCTTGTTTCAAACAACAGCTTCCACATCTGTAGAAACTCAGGGAGCCTGTAGCCACAGCTTCTGGCACATGCAAGAAAACAGATAATCAATTTATAATTAAATTCCTGTATGTGCTACATCTGGGGTCTTGCTGTTGGTAATTTTCTGCAGAGTGAGGCAGCCTATCTCTCAGGGGTTTAACTTAGCCTGGGACTAAACTAGCTGCTTAGCATAAGGCCAGTTGCAGAAATTAATTTCCCTTTCTTTAAGGAAGCAAGAAGTGCAGCTAGACCCTGGACAGGTTTATGGTTTTAGACATCTCAGTGTGCTGGGATGTAAGAAAAATCCATGGAAGGGTCAGATCTGACAAGGTACTGGTGTGAAATATGTGCGTATGAATAGAGTACTGTAGTAAATGGCACAAGGCACTCCACATGTAGGATCAAACTCTGGAACTGTGTGTACTTATAGTCCTGATCCTGTAATTGTGATTTGCACAGACAAAAGATCTGTGAATAGCTATGAAGTCCAACCAACCACTATCAGATGAGTTTCTGTATTTTAAATTTGTTTTTCACGTCTGAGAATATTATGAGAATGTAGTCTCACAAAACCTATAGCAGGAGGTAAATGATGCTAAGTTGTATTTTGTGTACCATTTTGAATGTTGCTCTGTGCTGCGGCTTACATACTAATTCATATTTCTAAAGGAGCTTAGATCCAAGGACAGCTATTCTGTGAACATAATGTCTGTCAGGGAGTAATGTTCAAGACTCAGAAGGGCATATGGGTAGCATATCCTCAAAAGGGTCCTCAAGTCACTAGTGCACCAGTTTTTATGAACATCTAGCAAGAATGTCTAAAAACTCAAGTTTCTTGTACATCAATAGGACTGTTTCTTTAGTATATATTAAGTGGAAGCCCTGTCTCCAGTTTCCTCAAAAGAATTCTGTAGAAAGGAAAATTTTTACCAACCTTTCTTTGAAAGTTGATTTCTGTAAAGCACTATGCAAAAGCAAACATGAAATCTGAGTCCACTCCTACCTCTTCAATGACAAAATCCACTTAAAGAAGTTTTTAGGAAATGCCAGTATATCCTTGGACTTACCACATAATTATCTGAACTATTCTCATTGTAGCTTCATTCAGCGCATTGAAGAAATCCAACAGCACTTGTCCTTTCTCTCCCATTTTCCCAATAACCATTCCAAAAACAAGACAAAAGACAATCAACCCCAGCGCATTGATGCCGTTGGAATACATGCCCACGATTTTATATTCTTGGGTTTTGTTCTATAGATTGGAATCAAGAAAAAAAAAGTACTATCAGAAAATAATGAATTTACTTTAAAGAGTTCTAAAATGAAAATACATTTAGATTTTGTTTGAAAGACATGCAGCTCTTTCCCAGCCACTCTATTGGCTTTCTAAAAGTGCCAAGTGGGCAAGTTCAGGAATGCACAAAACTGAACTTGAACACTTTGTATTTTAGAGCCATGCAAGGATCTGACCAAACCCTAGGAGGGAGTAAAGCATCCCTTAATTTGTGTTATCCTTTCTATAGACTTCGGACATGAGGTATGGCAAGGTCTAGGTATCCACAGTCATGCTTTCAAGATTTACTCGCCTACACTCAAGATTTACTCCCCACTGTAGAGAACAAAACACAGATGTAGAATCCTTGTGTTTGATTCTGAGCAACTCAAGGATTTGTATCTGTATTTGAGATAAATTCACCACTGCATAACAACTGGGACATCAGTGAAATTGCATGCTTTATAGAATTGTATGCACATAACATAAAAATCCTACTAAAGAGGTATTCATGCATTCTTCTGTGCAGCATGAACATAGGAAGGAAAGGGTGCAATTCTTCACTACAATCCCATATTAATGTCTCTTAATATAGCTCATGTTCCCATGCTATTGTTACTTTGAGATGAAATTTGGAAGGAGTATAATAAAATGTATATTGATTTGGTACTGTTTGTAGTTCTGTGTTCACATTCTCTTGAAATCCTTTCTCCCTCTCCTCCAGAGTAAGTCTAGGCTTTATACATCATGAAGGCCCATAAGCTTTCCACACCTCTAATAAAAAGCTTGTTAAATCTCTTCTTCACTTTTGTTTCTGTACATTTTTTTCAGAGTAACAAACTACTAATTAACAAATGCTTCATATTGTTTTGTTTTCCATTTAAAAAGATTTATTATTTTCAACTAATTTTCTTCTCTAGTGCTTACAGTTACAGTTATTGCTACTCAGACATCTCATGGTGATATACATCCAGTCTTTCCACAGTTACTGTTTAATTTATCAGAAAATTGGCAATTCATAAGCAGATAAATTTAATCAATCTCCATCTATTATCTTTGGACTGGTCAATTACCTGTGGGCTCCTCTGATGTTCTTAAACTTACTGGAAGATACTCGCAATGACCTCTAAGCATTTACTTATTAACTTTTGTGCTCTTGCTAAAATCCATCTATGTGCTATTTCCTTTCATTTCTTCATCACTAACCACATGAACTAAACCAAATTTAGTCTATGTTCTTTCTCCCTGCTTCATATATTATGAAGGAATACAAGGATAAAGGTCGCACCTCTGAAGGCTTTGCTGTTGTAGCAGTTGTAGTGGGTTCTTCTGGAAATATGGAGCTATTTTTATCCACAGCAGTAGTAGCTTTAACTTTTTCACGTTTGGTTTTATACTGGAAAAGTTAAAAAAAACCCAGAACTTATTTAGAAACATGAGAAAACTGAAGAATAGACAAAGAAAAGCCATTGCCCAGTAAAAATAAGAGGTAAATTAACCAATCTGACTTGAATGTAGCAAACAGACAAAGACTAGTTCCCAATTCATGTGAGCCATCAGGGCTCTGTACCTCAGAAGCTGTAGATCAAACAAGAGATTCACAAATAATATGCTATGAATTCTGCTCCCCAGGCTCTTGGATACCCTGTGGACATGCTGCAGTCTTGTGGGGCATGAGCTAGAGCTCCTGATTATGGCAAGAATTTTTTGCTGGAACAAACAGTCTGGAGAGAATTGCTGACAGCCATGCCAGGAGAGGTCTGTAGAGCAGATGCACCTGATACAACCAGGCCCTTGGTGACGTGATCAGCATAACTAATGCCATTATGCAAGGCAAACAGCCATTCTTTGTGGTCAAATGGGTTACATATTTCCCTTTCCCCTCATTGCCAGGTCTTCAAGGTCCTGTGCACCAAGCAGATAAACCAAACAGACTTACCCTTCCTCTCCCTACTGGCCTCCAGATTCCTAGGCACTAAGCTGGCTACTCCTGTTTATTTGTCTTAAATGTTCCAGGCACCCAGCCAGACAAGTGGTGTTGATGATGCAGTTGCAGAACAGGGAAATGTAACAGCACCAAGTACACTGTCCATAAAACCAAGCAGATACAAGTCCTAATGAGTAACTTGCACCAAAGCTGCTGCAGGACAGTGAGACCTGGTGGTCAGGTCTCCATCATTGTCTGCTTCCTCTGAGGACTGAGTGACAAACCTGTACTCTTTCATATGTTTTTCAAGCCTAGAGTATGGTTGTTATGTTGATACAGCAAACCAAGTAGTAAGATTTGACCAAATCTGCAATGGCTCCAGGTGATTAGAAAATGTAAGTTAAATGGTGCTATTATAAAATTGTACTACACTGATTCTGCTCATAGAAATCCTGTGCTATTCTGATTGTAAGTTCTGAGCTATACTAATCATAATATTCCATTAAGAAAATAAAACTTTAATAGAAACTACAGTTTAGTGCCACCATCATTCTGTCCAGGATCCCTAAAAGAGACTGCCTGTCCCCTTAGTGTTGGGTGACCAGTAATGGTGAGAAAAACTACATGGAGAAGTTTTATAAAGTGAGTTGTGCACAGCAGCATACTGGATATAAATTTCTGGGGAAGGTTAACTGGTAAGTCTAATGTATAGACAGCAGTTTCCTCTTTCATCTTGCAACACTGACTTTTACTGAAAAATGCCTCGAATAGACTACTAGTTATCAGCCTTTTCCTTCAAAGGATTTGTTCCGGCAATGGACATTAGATGTGAGACACTTCTGGGTGAGGGCTAATTTACACAGACTTCATCAGACACCAAGGGACCTTAAGAATAAGGAAACTGATCCTCATAAAATGGTTCTTCTAACTCTTGCTGTCACAAAAGGAAAAATCTTGTCTTATACATTGCTTGGTTTCTGCATCCAGCTCTTAAACAGTGTCTTTTTGGGAATCAATAGCTGATAGCAGAGTGTTTATCATAATGGAAATGGAACCAAGATGCCTTAATCTCCTTTTTATAGGAGATTAAGATATTCCTGGACTTCTCAGAAATAAGTCTTGACTGACAAGTTTTTTGTGACATAAAATAATTTGTGGCTAACAATGAAAACTACAGAAGTAAAGAGGAATGTTCAAACTTACCTGTTGAAAACAGGCTTGAACAAGGTTCTCTGGAAACATATTCCTGTTAACAAGCATAGAAGCATTTCAATATTACAGCATACTAAGAAAAAGTTGTTTGCTATCAACCAAATGCTAAAATTTGATGCTTAAAGAACAAATAATGTTGTGTTTCTTTTAGCAGAAAGAAGTATATTTAGCATCAGCAGATGCAGAGACCAAAGAAATTAAGGGTTTAAGAGTCCCAATGACTGTTTTCCTACTTGAACTTGTTGAACTTTTGGGCTTATTTTTTAGTATTTGACATTTCTATTGGTAAGCTACTAAACCCAGTGTATTTTTTTCCCTGTTACATTATCTCCATGACTTGCATAAGGAATGCAGGACACACCATCTTTACAAGATGTGTCAAATTTAGGCAGATGAGAAAAATAAAAAACCTCTAACAAAGGCTGTGCTGTAAGAATCAGATATTTGGTGTGCTCTACTGTAGTTTTGAATTCAGAAATTAATCTTGGGTAATGGTGAATTCTCCTGTGTTATTTTGGTGTCAGGACCATTTTCACACACTGAAAAATTAGGAGATTTAGTGCAATGTAGTTGTGTGACTCCTTTCCAAATGAAAATTTCAGATTCAAACAATTGCAAAAGCATTAATTAGGTATTTGGTAAATATCCAATCCAGTGCAGAAAAATGCATTTTATATACCAAAGCAGAAGTTTTTTATCTCCCTTGCAGATCTGACACAAACTCCTGCCTTTAGTTTCCAAGTTTTTAAAGCAAAATCTATTCAAAAGCAATACCAGTTTGTATAAGTGTGGGTTTTTCCTTCATCTTTACAAGACTGTCTGGATCTGAATCTTAAATCCATTATTTTTATCCATATTTTTGAATATAAATATGTAGGAAAATTAATTCTAATTCCTTCACAAGAGAATTTCAGATCTTTTAACTCCTAATTTACAGTCTTAAACTTGTTTGCAAGATGTCGTGCTATAATCTATAGCAAACCCCCGAACTACTAGATATGTGGCAGTTGATTTTTACATGACAGATTAAGTAAAAATTCTACTAAAACAAAATGGTGGGCAGGAATAGTGACCCAGAATAGAGACTAAATACACCAGAAGAACAAAGATAATCAACAGAAATATTTTTGAAGGAACTACCTAGCCTCTATTGGAAATGCAGCCTTTTTTGTGTTATTTTTCTTAGAATTCCTTAAACACAGTAGCTCTGAAAACCTGTACATATCTTCTGCAGATTTTTCTAGGGGTTTCCTTCTTCTAACTACTTTAAAGTATCGATCATTGTCCATGATGCTAATGGGGAAAGACACATTATGCTAATGAGGAAAGACATTATAAGGTTGCCTTAGATATTGGTGATGCATCAAACTTCTTGACTGTGGAACCCTTAGAAATCTTTCCATACTGCATCTGTTACTCTGCATCCTGCCTTGAGGAGCGGAACCACAGCACTGCAATTTCAGCTGGTTGTCTATGCTGCATGACACAGAAGCTGCCAGTCAGTAATCCACCAATCCTTTATGCATCTTTTCCTCATAATAGATAAATCTTGCATGTCAATTTCTGTGAAGGAGGGATTTTTCATTACTGGTTTATTAACCAAAGTCCATGGTGTAAAGAGAATTTTTTTAAACAAACTGTTTTGAGCAAATTTTAAAATGTCTAATCTGTTGAAATACAAGTTATTCTCCCCTTATTAATCCGAACAGTATCAGAAAGCATTTTATTGTGTTACATATCACAACTTTATTTGTGTTTGTTTGGACTTCTGCAAAGGGGATATGGAAACTAAAAATGAAAACCTCACCTGATCAGATCCAGCATGGCATCAACAGTACTGACTTCTGGGGTACTGCCCACTCTGTCAATCTCACTTGCTCTTTGAGTCACTCCAGGTTTAATGGTCACAACTAGGACAATCCCTGCAGAAGGAGAAGCAGAGAGCTCACAGTGCAAGCAGAGGCATTGGTGTATTCTTCCTCAGTATATCCTGTGAAGCCAAATTCTTTGTGAGCTCAACTCAACACACACTTTCCCTGGGTGCTCATGCTGGTACGTTCAGAAAAGAAAAGTCTGCAGGTGGTGTCCTTAAATGTGTGGGTTTCCCTACCACAGGAACTACTTGCAGGCTTGCCCCTAGACTTCATCACTTTAGCTTTGGTTTTGTATGTATTGTACTACATCACTACTGCTCACCAGGAGGGTAAATTACTTTAGCTGGGCTTCAGATAAGTGTAGTGCAACTTTTGCAGAGTGAATATATTTAATTGATATTACCTCTTCTATTATGTAGCTCTTCTTGTTACTAGCTTTTGGATATGAATACAAATGTGTGCTGTCCTGTGACCCCAAAGTCACAGGGCGTTTTAGTTAAGTTAGGTAGCAATAGGGTTATGTAAGAGAAGGGCTTCAGAAAAAGACCGAAATAAAAAATTGTGGGTTAAGAAATACTAGATTTGACCTTGCAAATACTGAAATCAATGACAATTTTTTAATTTACTTTAGTGGCTTCATTTTAGGCATTTTTACTATTATTATTATTTTCCAAATGCATATTATTTTCTTTTTTCTGTTTTTTTTTTTCCCCCTTAAAAAAAGTCTGAAGAAATCCAAAGCAGATGAAACTACTAAATTTCAATGAAGGGAGAAAGAAGGGAGAAAGAGGTGTTTGGATGACCCTTCAACCAGGCAGGAACAAGTCTTTCTAATGACATCAGTGAATAAAAGCAGTACTGCATTTGCATAGCTCTGCATTACGGAACAAGTAATGTTGTAACACCATGGAACAACTTAGAATAGCAAGGACCTTGGGAGATTGTCTGGGTTAACACCTCACCCTGAGTTGGGACAATTTCAAAGTTAGATATATATTAATGTTAGTCTTTAATAATATTCCTCCCTATGTATTCACAGAAATTTCCCAAGCATATGAGGTAGACTATTATAATTTGTTTCTTATTTAAGAAGGCTGGCTGAAGATGTTTCTTTAAGCAAATATGGAACATGTCAATGATGCTTGTCAGGAATGAACTTCCTGTAAGAGGAGATGTGGATTTCAGAGGTGTAGGATTGGAGCCTGGCAGTGACAGAGGGGGAAAAAACCTTTAAGGAAGGAAACAAGATGACAAGGGAACCAGTATTTTCTGTCATTCTTTCAGGTGTGACACTCTACATATTTTCACATCTGAGAATCAGGAACAAGCTACCACTTTGCTATTGAGGAAATTCACTTTGTAGTTAATGTTGGCCTTCAATGTTAATTCGGCTTTCTCACTGATGGTCACTGTTTACCTCAGCAGATGGCTCCTAATCTTCCCTGAGCTGAAATATATGACAAAATTGCCCGTGGCTTCACACTGGATAGGAACACAGCCCAGCCGTGGACAGCAGGACTAACTTCTCTCTGTATCTGGCTACAAGTAATGTCAGGTTGTCTGGTATGACTCCCTGTCTTGTCTCCACATCCTGTCTTGGGAAATTAGTAATGTCACAGTGCAGTACATTTGTAATTAGGCAATGCTGATGATTTATAAAGTTACAGAATCACAGAGTACCTAGTATTACAGCAATGATTGTAGTGCAGAGATAATATACAACTGCTCGCAAGCCAATCTTCCCAGATATGTTGGAATCCAAAGCAGCAACACCTGCAAAATACAGCCACAGAAACAAAACAATAAAAACCAGTCTTATAAGAATGTTGTTATTTTTGTAGAGAGAAGTAATTATTGTCTGCTATTTCTATGCAGGAAATTTTTCCTTATTCAAGATGCTTCTAAATACCTAATTGACATTTGCACTTCTGGAAAATATCTGTAGCTGACCAGCATATTTGCTTCTGCTTCTTTGCAAAAATCTGTTTTCCTTGGATTTTTCTAGGACAAAGACAATTGAGCTTTCTTGATTCCCTGATGTTTGTGATGAATTAGACTTCTTTGGTTTATAAGAATATGCCATTATTTATTTCCTTCTTCACTTACATAATGGCTTCGCTGTTTCCGGATCTGTAACATTTTGGCTTTAAAGCTAAAAGCCATGTGAAGGGAGTTGCTCAGGTCTGTTACTCCAGGTTGCACAAAGGCACATCAGACAAATACGGATCATTTCTGGTCAGTTTGTCTTCATTAACAGGTTTACTTTCTTAAAATTTTTGACTAAAGCTTTTTCTGAAGTTTGGGTGTTCATGCTTCTCCACCTGTATATGTCATTCTCAAGAACAATGGTAGATTTACTAATGAAGGTAGGGAAAGTGCTGAGACAGATGTTATACTGAGGTCAACTTAACTTCTGGCAACAATATTCAATGATGCTTCTCGTGAAGTATTTTTTAATTGTTTAAAAGATTTATAAAAGTTACATGTGTCCACATACAACTCAGTAACCAGGGCAAAATGAGCATTGTGACTCCAAAACTTGTCTGTTTATAACAACATTAGTTAATAATTCACTGCTATCTCTTTATTATACATTTGTGATCCATTTATATTTGTATGTTTATTGAGTCAGTTTATCGAAGACTGGCTAGGCTCCTTTGTATACAAAAGCAAAACCACCAGGAGGATATTTAGCCTCATAGAAGTGTGATTTTGTAGGAAAAGAATGGTTTCAAAAGTGAAGGAAGAAAAATCAAGGGATCTGACATACATGTAACTTACTGATCTTTGAGCTCAAAAAAGATCTTAGCAAGCACAGTTTAACCATGTGTTGATGTCTCTTTCAGAAGGTATATTAACAGCACTGACAGCTTGTGCCTAGAGTACTCATATAATGTCTTACTAGTTCTGTTAATTGTTATTCAAAATGCAAACAATACTTGGAGGGGAGAATGAAGGTTATTTTATTTCAGAATCTGTTTATCTTAGATCTTCCATGGGATAGTGTATCATCAGATGGAGTACAGAAGAACTACACATATATACAGAAATCATGATGTAAAGATTCTTCCACTTGTAGAGCAAATAAGGATAATTAATGAACTATTCATATGGCAGAGGAATACAGATCAATGCACAGAAAAACAATGCCACAGCTATTACAGGAAGCTGTCAGCAATAAGGATATTTTTTGAGGCATGAATAACAGAATGGACACATAATCTGGGCCATGATTTCTATTTCTCACCTTCAAAACTGTGGGGAAAAAAAAAAGGAAGAAAAAAGGACTTTTCCATTGCTGTGGGCTCAGCTGTGGAAATCATGGCAGCAAGAACTCCTGAGAATGGATAGTTTTAGGAGGAAAGGGCTAAAACAGGAAGATTTGGCAAGGAGGAGGGCATAGTTTAGACCAAAGTGACCTTGCAGCTGGGAATGCTAAAAATGTCAGTGTTGGAAAACTCAATTTATTATGCCTAGTGTGGCTCATCCTGTGGCTGTTTTGAGAAGTGGAATTCCTGTGGAGAGATAACATGCTCTCACAGAGAGGCAGGAAGCCTTCTGTTATAGTGAAGCAGGCTGCGAGCTCTCCCCCGCGCTGGCCGCTGGGATGAGCTGAGCCTAACGGAGCCTCTGTCCCCACATGTCTCTGCCACCTGGCATGGTCGGTGAGGTAACGAAATAAATCTACTCTTTGCATTTCAGCTGTCGCTTGACCATTCTCTTGGTCACCTGGTTGTGTCAATTCACACCGATAGTAATAAATAATGCTTTCTGTGGACAGGCCTGTTTTCAAAGGCTGTCAATGTTGAAACTTCTGCATTGGATAAATTAACTTGGAAGAATTCACATCATGCTTTTAAAACAGAGCAAAGAGGTATTGCCACCGTTCTGTATCTTCTAAGGAAAAGTTCATAAAACCTGGAAATAATGGAATTTTATCCTAAAACTTGTGCCTTCATATTTTTGGTTGCTTTTTTTTTTTTTTTGCCTGACAGTCTTGTTGACTTAGTCAAGAACCTAATAATCATGCAAGGTTATTTCCATGGAGTAGTCAGTTGAAAAGATCCTACAGTTAATATGAAAGGAGATTCCTGTGACAGGCATTCTTCTGGCCCCAAATGAAATCCCTTTGCAAACTGTTATGCTCAGTAGAGTTACAGAGGTATAATAAAGGGTAAACTTCGCCCTGGCCTTTTTAAACTGGATAATGAACCTGTTAGTGAGCAAGCTGTACTAGGATCCAGCCTGTCCTTCCATTGTCATGTTGGTGCTGCTTTGCTGGTAACCATAAAAACACACAAATAATTCAGGCAGACATGGCTGAATAAGTACAAATATGATCTGAGGATGATGGGTGTGGGGTTTGCATTTTTTTGAAAGCTGCTGTACTCTGAGACCTGCATTCAGAATGATGCTTCTATTTAGAGACCGAAGTAGCACTCACTACAAGTGCCACAGACACAGGTTTGCAGTGGGTGATGTGTGCTGCTAAGCTCCTTTTTTTTCATGTTAGCTTGTTACACATAGGCAAATATCATATATAATAACAGACTTCTGTCCAGACATATCCTATTGCCATGACTGAGCAATTGATAATATAATTGATAGCTACTAGACTTTTTCTCAAGACAACTGAAAATTAAGATTCCCATTGTAGTTACATCATGGCTTTACAATTTTTTTGGACAACTAAAAGAGTTAATGGAAGATGTGTTGAACAAAGCACTAATACAACTACTAACTACAGAGTTAGTAGTACTAAACTACTATGCAACACTGATTTCAGTTTAGAAGTAAACTTATTTCTCAAAGTAAGATGGCACATACGCTGTTCCAAAAGGAAAGCCTGCAGTGTCATTCAAATTTAGATCACAAAAGCAGTGTAATTAAGCTTGGTTTTCTAATTTGGATTACCATTAAACTTTTACAACTAACTTAATTGTTCTTTCTTCCCTCAATCTATCCCCAAGTTTAAACATGTTTGAACAGATAAACTGGTAATATAATTATTGTACAGAGTTTGAACAGGCACAATGATGGATTTTCCCCCATCCCTGGGCTTTTTAAAATTGCAGTATTTCTGATTAGGCCCTTAAATTTTCCTATAAAATATTTCCTAATCAGCTATAGCCACTGAAGCATAGAATGCAATTCTGTGGCTATGATACCAAAAGGCTTACGTGAGATCGTCACAAAAGACACCGATGTTAAAATCTGTTAATCTATCTACCTCTCTGCCCGTATCATTCTAGAAGAACAGAGTTAAGGTTTTAATAACTGAAGTCAAATTTTGGAATCAATTATCTGGTCTTCTGCAATTCACCTTCCATGTTTTCTATGTTACAGTCTTCAGCTTGAAGGTCTTAGTACTCCTCTCTTTTTTTGCCAATTTTTCTCTATTTTGCATCACATACACTTGCAAAAGAATAACACCCAAAACAATCAGAGAAATCAAGTCTCTCCCTTCTACTCTTTCTCATACAAGGACCTCAAAACCCTATCAAAGTGTAATACTGCATTGCAGTAATTTTTTTTTATTGTACATATTTAAAATTACTTCCCTGAAATACTACTGTATAAAGCTACTTTACCTAAGGAAATAGTCTGATTTAAACAAAACTAAGCTTAAATATGAAATATGGTGTTCTAGAATTTTTTACCATAGCCACTGAACTTTAGAGGCCTGTAAGGATGCATATGTACAAATGGCCAAATGGCGTTGGCTCGAGATTTAACGTTGTAATTTCAGAGTTGTTCACTATGCTCTTGTGAGACCAGTCCTGTGGTCCTGTGAGATCTGGGAGTGAAAAGGGTTCCATGAAGGACTGGAAACAGTCACAGAGGTCTTCTGACCCAGTGCTTATTATCTCGTTAGTTCCCTAGGGGATAACACCTACATCCTTAGAATTTGTCATACCATTCTACAGAGTGGAATACATGCAACTGTGCACACAGATTTATGTTTCCAGGTGCTCTTTTTCAGTACATTATGAGAGGTTTCGTCTACAATTTGGTGCAGTGGTTGACTCTGTTCAGCAGCAACAATCATACCTAGACTCCTTGGCATTTTTTATTGCTGCTCTACAAATTACAGTGTCATCATCAACTGCATCTCCTGCAGTACTTCTTAGCTGTTCTCAAACTTCTGAAGATTGGTGGAAGCTGACAGGATCATCAGTTTCTCTGCACGACACATTGATCATTATGTATAATCCATAAAAGGCTAGGCTGTTTAACTCCTTTTGCAACACAGCTACACTGGAGGATCAAGATATGAGTTTTCTCGATGCCATTTAGCCAGCTCCTAGCACTGACGACGAGTTGTTCTCCTTAAGTGACCCAGGGCCAGAAGGATGAGTCTGGCTAAAGGCCCTTCCAGTTTCACACTACTGCCAGCCACATGGTGTATTTCTCTATTAGTTTTAGAAGCTAATTGATTTCTGAGGAAAAACAACTCAAGTATGGTGCACATCAACTGTACACAGTTCTCTCAGGCTTCTGATATCTAATTCCCTATTGTAACAAAAATATAGCAACAGAAGTTTCTGAGGAGCAGAACTGTATGACTTTTACACCTTCTCAGCTATGACCCTGATGCTGATTCAAAGGCAAAATGCAGTTCCGAAACTGCTCCGAGCTGCCAGCAGCCATATTGCCTTAGTTGAGGCATTTCTGTGGTCGCTAGGTATTTCTTTTACACTTTATTTCTTCATGTCCATTTTGGCTCTTCTGGCTGCAGTATGCAGTCACTACATCATAGAAATTATATGATTGGTGAACATCCAGGAAAGCAAAAATTTTTACATAATGTTGCATAAGACATATGAAAATAGAATACCATAGGAGACTCTTAAAATGCCTATAGAAAATTTCAATAGGCAATCCTTCTAAGGGGGCCACAATGTTTTACATAAAAATGGTAAAAATATTTTATTGCTGGGATGCACTATGTTATGTGTTGTTGCAAAAAGGTAATATTGATTCTTTAAAAAATAATAGGGAAGAAAAACCCAAACCAATGCTGAAACAGTGCCTTTGATAAATGGACAGCTGCCTGAAATGCATGAAGATTTTTGGCTTTAAAAGATGGAGCTGGGATCGTTTCTAATTTAAGACATGAGCAGTATCAAAATTTCAGCTGCATCTGACTGTAGTATGACCTCTCTGTTCCAAAGTGGTTTTGGAATGTCATTTACCTAGTACTGAGAGTTCTCATTTAATCCACTGGTCATCACAGAGCTGGTGGTCAGGCTATAAAAACAATCTTTCTAAGGCACAAGTGAAAAATTTTAATTATTTGCCATTTTTCTTCTACTTGCAATGAGAAACACTACCAATGCTAAATTTACTACTAAATACTAGTATTTGGCATGTACCTTCAGAAGACAGACATGCTTTTTATCTGAGGAGTGAACACCAAATTCTAGCTCCAGTGCTGAGCAAGCTTATTGCTTGCACAAGCAGCGTGTAGCAAGCTTATTGCTTATTTTCTTATTCCTCTATATATCTCAGAGAATCCAAATTTGCATTCTTACTCCATGAGCTATACCAACTCTAATCAGCTACTGTTGTAAAGGAAGGCGTCTCACACATGTAAGACTAGATTTCATCGTTGTGCCGGTTTGGCCAAAATCTAGCAATATATCCTCTGAGAGAAAACCAGGTTACAACCACCCTTCCCCCCACCAGGTTCGGGAAAAAAGGANTCGTATTTCCATGTAAATGTTGTCATTATTTAATAGTTGGGTGATAGACGCAAACAAGAAGATTTCCTTTTCACTCCAGAGAAAGGACCTTTCTGCTGTCCTACAAACTTGGGTTTAAGTTCTAACATAAATTCAGAAGAATGTTTTTCTCAGGGCTTCTCAAAAGAAAGGATTCCAAAGCCAGTTGTCCTCCATCCTTTTGTCCTTGGCCCAGTATCTCCTTTTGTCCTTGGTCTATGCTCACTTTTTGAAGGGAAAGTCCTTCTGTATACAATTCAGACAATAACTGCAGTGGGGGAATCACTGTAACACTGGTGAACTCAGAGCCTATGTTTTACTGAAGCCATTTCTGAGTCATCTGTGATTTTTCCCTCTTCCTGTTTCAGACTCCGAGCCCTTTCTCTCCCATTGTGCCCATTTATTTGCACGATTTTGTAGTACAAATTTGCAAATTTGCCCTGTCATTAATCTCCTGAAAGCTCATTTTCTTCATATTCTCCCTGAAATTTCAGTTTCCAAACTAGATTCAACAGCAATTTCTGTTGCTTCTTCCAAAAGCTGAACAGTGAATCTTTTCCTTTTTTTTTTTCTGATGCTCTGTGGAACTCTCTGGGAAACGCAATACCACATTCCTTGTGTATGAGCAAGACTATCAGGACCAAATAAGTAATTCACAACTGTCTACTGAAATACCACCCACATGCAGGACTTCACACAGCATGTTACCCATGAATCCACTGCTCATCTGTGGCAAAGGACTCAGATTACTATTGCCTGTAGATCATTCTCAAACATCTTTCCCTTGATTTGCATCTCATAATTTTATTTTTTCCTCAGGTGTACTGTGTCAGGGGGCTCAGAAGGACCTTTTACCACCAGTCTTTCCCCAGCTAACTGAATGACCTCTATAGCTAAGTGTCATTAGGAGGACAGTTCCAAGTCTGATGTTGGCTGAGAAGATCAGATAATGAAAAAGCTATGGCGAATGGAAGCCCCAAACACAGTGATACGCAGTCTTTCAAATGAGATTTTTCATGATGTACTCTCTTTAGTGTTTTTAATAGAAGTCTTCCATTCCTATTCTGTCAATTCTTGTACAACAATAGTTATCCCTTCTATTCAAATATTGCTACTTGCTGTAAAGGAAAAGGATTTCTATGGCATCTTGTAGCAAGTACCTTTTCAATAGACTTCACAGAAATTTAATTAATTGTTCTTCTTTGGAACAAATTATTGTTATTCCACTAGTATGTTGCGTAAATGCAACAGAAGAATGTCTTACAAATGAAATGAAAAAAAATAGCACATGGCAGGGAGGCAGTGGGAGGGAGTGGGAAAGAGATGCATGCAGGTAATGCATAAGCATCTGTTCGTGCTATTTAAATATCACCAAAAAATTAAAATCAGAAAGTTCTCAGTTTCTACTTACATGATCTAATGAGACTTCAATTGGATTAGCATGCCAAATATTGGTCTTTTAACTTTGGAGAGGCATTGAAAAAAGGTTATTTGAGAAAACCCCAACAACCAGATTAAGGTATGGAATGCAACAGTAGTTACAACAGTCCAAATACTGAGAGATGTCTTGGACCATTTAGGATGTGGTTGAAAAACTAGTTGTAATGAACCTTTCTAAATGCCAGATAGGATGGAATGGGAACTGAACAGTTTATGGCAATGAAAAGGTTAAAATCATTATAAACCAGAAGGAATTTCAGGTAAGATTTAAAGAAAAATGTCTGACCCTGGATATCAGTTTGCTAAGGGACTGTTGTGCTGTCTTCTTGGCAGTTGGCACAACCATTTTATTGTGATCTTTCCCTCCAGAGCTTCTTGGAGACATGCAGAGAAAGAGGGTATTAGTACTGCCTTCTATTCATGTTATTTCCAAACTTCTAGGAACATTTTAATTTTTCCTCTAGAAAGCTCCTAGAGGTTATATAATCTGAAGTTAATGCCTCTTCAGAAGGGATGATGTTCCTTGGTTGGAATATAATAAAAACTTACAAGAAAGGAAGATGACACATCAATCTGCCAAGATGGACAGCCTAAACAAGATTCATTATAGAAATCATATTCAGTTCAAGGATGTAGCAGAAATATAGCCCCTGCACTGTTGCTGGTGAAATATGTATGAAGTGAATACAGAAAATCTGTAGTATTGAAAGTACTTGAATTCCCTCAAAATTATTGGTGGCAAAATGTATAAGTATAAAAACATATAAGTTGACAGGGTTTAGCTTCCAAGTTATTAAAAAAACCCTTTAACATGACACTGCATTTTTAATCTAGGTGATATCTACACACAGGGAAATGGAGTGAAAAAGGTGAATGCGATCTGGTTTGTTTAGTGGAACAGTTGTTTATGTCCTGAGCTCCACAAGAGAAGAGCACAAGACACCAACTGGCTTTTGACCCATCCGCAGTGGTGCCACCAGCAGTGCCCTCAGTGATTCGGCTAGGACAGGAGGCAGTGACAGCTGGTGCCACAAAATGGCTGTTGTGTTGAGGCTCTTTGCCCTTGAGAGCTGGTGGTAATCATGCTCCATGAACCAGAAGTGCACTTCAAAATTTTATTACTACAATTTAAAACCTTAAATAATGTAGGGGCTGTCTCAGTTGTATAAGGACAACTGATATTGATGGGAAAGGAGTAGATGACTGTGATAGAAGTAATCTGAAGAAGATGGGCACAAAGTCTTGTCCATTAATAGCCTATGACTGCTGTCCTGCCTGCCTCAATGACTGCACATGGACAGCAGGGACAGAACTTCCAGTATCCCTCAGTACAACTGAAGGCAAAACTCATTGACAGTGCTGTAACTTTTTTGACCTTCACACAATTAATGATACAGTGGGAAGAGGTGAGTCTGCCATCTGAGCCCAGGTAATTAGTTTACTAATACTATATAATGGATCTGATTTTCTTGGGAGTCCTTTTGTCTTAAGAAACATGTCTTAAGACATGCAGGTATTTCAGAAGACAGTCCCTGAGTATCTTAAGCTAGACCGGTAATTTCCCAAGGAATGTGCTGATGATGCACAGGGCCTGTTAAGGATGCCTCAGTAATGGAGCATCTCCCAATAGCTGCCCTTCTTGGTCTTGTAGAAATGGAAACTGCTGAGGCAGCTGCCATGCCAGGATTGATGATACCAGAGAAAAATGGATTTGGAGCCCTGCATTACAGGAAACAAACCAGATTTGTCCTCCTGCTATTTCCTTATCTGTAGTCCTTTACAGTACTGTAAATATATGTACATACAATGTACATATAAAATGCAACTAGCAGGTCTATTCCTGGGCATCAGCACAGTCTTAGTGTGTTCTAACTTAAATTACAAATAGACTGGGCAAAATAAATACATAAGTGGTTGTTTAAATCTGAACTGTTCTGGTTTTCAAAGATAAACATGAGAAATAGGAACAATCTGGTAATACTCTAATTCAATTTTTTTTTTCTCATGGCATTCTAGCTCTTTCGTATCCCATTTTGTATGTTTTGTTTTCATTCTCCAAATCCTTTGGCACTGTGATAAAACAAACTAATACCTTTCCAGACACAGATTCAACACAGACCCAAGGCAGGAAATTCACACTTTAATTCTGAACAACTGAAAAGGACAAATAACCTAGTCAACACATCCATTCGTCAGTCACAATCTAACATACCCTTTGCACAGGGAAAACAGCAGACTCTGCAAATGGGAAAAGTCACACGGCCCAAGTAATTCACTGGGATATTTTTCTCTCTCAAGCTGTTGTCAGAACAGATTTGTGGTGGAATCATTATCTTTGTACTATTGGTAACAAGTGCAAGTAAGAGTGTCTATTTGGCATTGGGAAAAATGGACCTGGCATGATGCTTTAGACTGTAGTGGACCAGTAGTCAAAGCAGCTCCTGGAGTAAAGCAAGAGTTTATTCCTATAGTCACGAAAACCTAATAGTTTTGCCAGACCTGCAGCTCAGGAGACATTGTATTTATAGCTCACATACAGCTGCCCTGAGAGACGTAATTGATACTGTGTTTTTCTCCACTGTTCCTGAAGTATGCTGTGTGTACCTGCAAATGCCTCATCAATTGCTTTAAGAAATTTTGGTGTTCCCCACAGCTGAGCCTGCACAAATTCACAGTGCAGGAAACTCCCATGCATCTGTTCTAGTTTCTTTGAAGTTGTCTGTGAAGGATGAAAGTGCAGGGAAGGTCAGAAACATAAGAAAAAGCTTTATTAATATTTTGTCAGGGAGGAAAGATAAGAAATGAGGGAGAGATTATTACAGAGCTTGAAACAGACATTGAACAGCTGATAAAATCATGTCGTTAATATTGAGATCTGAGACATGGACCTGCTGTTCTATGTATCACATCTTTTAACCCAAAGCTAACATGCCTGGCATTTATGGGTAACTCTGGAAAGACCATCAAAGAAAGGCCATTTGTCAAATATGTGATGTAAATTTTTTGACAGAACACATTCTAGCCCTGAAGAAAGACCTCCACATCAAGAGCCATGGCTTGTAGTTTGAAAATGTAGGCAGCATGAAATAACCCCATCTGAGAAGGATTGATTGAAGAGAGATGGGAAGCAGAGCCATGGTATTCTCATAGTGTCTGGGGGTGTTGGGTTGAGATCCAGATCTCCTGACATTAGCTACTAACAAGGAACTTACATGCAGGAAATAAGGCCAGACACTTTATGTGGATTAGTTATCTTCAGACTGGGCATGTAAGTTTCCTCAGCTTGTACCCAAGTACAAGGGAACAATGGTTCAGGAAACTTGACAGTTGTCTCCAACCTAAGTTCTGCTGTGATCCTGACAGAAAACAGATTTGCAAACATTTACTGCCATTGCATACTGTGTGAATCTCACTTCATGAAAAAGAAAGCTTTAAGTGATTAAAGGGGACTAGTCTGCTCAGTATGCACCCTTGATCAAACTTCTCGAGTCCAGAGAATTTTCATTCTCAGAATGAAATTAGAGTTGTGAATTTCCAAGACTTTCAAAGATATTTTATATGTTTTAAGTACTCCCAAAATGATTAGATTTAAGTCTCAAAACTGCCATGAAGCATACAAGATATTCCTCTCATTCCTTCTCCCTACAGGGCAACTAAAAAGAATATATTTTTTGTATTTGTCTAATATTTCTTCTTTTAGAGCATTACTTCAAAAGAATTGGATTTGGGGTGTGGAATATTACACTCAGTACAGCTGTAGTTCTGATATCATAGCAATGATCTTGAGTAACACTCTAGGCTTTTGATTTTCATTTTCAATTTCATTACAGCAGGAGACAGAAAATACAAATCATTTCTTGACATGAATGATGCATCAGTGTGCTATTAACTAATTTGAGGGATAGAAATCCCACAGGTAGCCGAAAGAGCTCTATATTTTGAACTGAATTATCAATGGTGGACTTCTGGGTCAGAGTAAATAAGTTTACATCTGAATCCATTAAAATGATTATGAGAAGAAGAGAACAATTAAAATTTGGCTCTGAGGCAGCGTACTACACAGACTATTCCATACCCAAAGCAATGTCCTATTAACCAAAATTTCCAATTTTTTCAAAACAAACACATGCTTAGTGCTTATGTCAGTTTTTTACTAGGCTACAGTTATGCTTCCAGGCAGGTTACTGGAAAAATTCCACAAATTGCAACATGTACACTACGTAAGTATGTTAACAATACTGTTCCTCTCTTACACTCAGAGGAACTGGGTTTGTGAATGAAAACCATATTCTACAAAGCCCTCCATTTAACCAGAGGGAGAATTTTGCCTTTTGAATCTGAAAATAGACAGAGGTAAGGGTGTTCCCACTCTAATTAGAGCTCCAAGGAGAAGCAAGAAGCATATTCCTGATTTAATTGAGATCAGTGAGAGTTTTTTCACTAATATGGAATTTATTCCAGCAAGTTAAAACTACTAAGACTTTAATTTTGCAGAAAATCCTGAAATCTCAAGGAGTGATTCCAACCTCCACTCTCTTTGCTGTGGGCTTGATTTACATCATTACGTCCAAACAGATTGGAATCTGGTCATGAGAAATGCATTTGTGCACAGCTCCCATCTCTAAAGCATAAGCCGATTCTTTTGAGGATGTGACATTACCTTTTAAAACATTCTGATCCTAAAAAAGAAAACTACAGACTGCATTTCCAAAAATGTCTTGGTGACATATTTTGTATCATAGAATCATAGAATGGTTTGGGTTGGAAGGGACCTTAAAGATCATCTAGTTCCAACCCATCTGTCACGGGCAGGGACACCTTCCACTAGACAGGTTGCTCAGAGCCCCATCCAACATGACTCTGGACATTTCTGGGGATGGGGCAAACACATCTTCATGGAATAACCTGTTCCAGTGCCTCACAACCCTCACAGTAAAGAATTTCTTTTCACTATTTAATCTAAACCTACTTTTTTTCAGTTTAAAGCCATGCCCCCTTGTCTTAGCACTAGGCGCCCATGTAAAAAGACCCCCTCCAGCTCTCTTGTAGGCCACTTCAGGTGCTGGAAAACTGGAACAAGGTCTCCCTGTAACCTTCTCTTCTGCAGACTGAACAAGCCTGTGAACTTGCTGAGGGAGCAGTCAGCTTCATCATCGGTCACGGATAAAACATTAAACACTATTGGCCGCAGTATTGAACCCTGGGGTACATCACTACTGACTTGTCTCCAACCAGACTTCTGCAACCTTCTGGGTCTGCCCATTCAGACAGGTTTCAATTTGCCTCACTGTGCAATTATCCATCCTGTGTTCTATCAGTTGTTCTGTGGGGGTGTTATGGGAGACAGTGTCAAAAATCTTACTGAAGTCAAGATAGACCACATGACCTATTCGTAATTCTCAATTTTCAGATCAAAAGAAAAATTTGCATTTTCAAAAATTACTGTAAAGAAGCGAACAAAGAAGGGGATGAAAAATTTAAGGAAGAGCCAGGATGTGTCTTCAGCTATGATTGTAAACAAAACAGCTCACTGTTTGCCTTGCTGTTAGTGGCAGAGCCACATATTTCTGCATTTGGCAGTACCTTTTCTACAATAAGACCCACAAGTATTTTCCTCCAAAGAAACCTCATCTTTATTGATTAAATGTAGGATATGCAAGGAAAGCACCATAATCTGCATGCTGGCTGGTTGTCTTTGGTGGGACCAGGTGTGTTCTGAGGATGTCCACCTCCTTGGAATATATGTATTACGCAGACCACTATAGGGCCTGTATCTGATGACCACAGCTGTCGGACCTGTGTATGTGTTCACATGCTCAGTGGCAGACACTTGGGGCTGCAATATGTACAAAGTTATCGCAGTAAAAGTAGCAACGACACTTCAGCTGGTCCGGAGTAAACGTCTTTTTAGCTTACAAGTTAAGGGGATGCAATTAGCTCAGCATGAGAGAAAAATATTGTTCTCTTATTGTGCCTTTGCTGCAGGTTAAGTGTGTGCACCAGAGACAATTACAATGGCTCATTTGGTACATAACTGTAACCAGACTGTGGCACTGAGTCTAAAGGCATTTAGGAAGTTTTGATGCCTTTTGTAAATGTATGTTATGTCAAAATGCTAGATTTTGGTTACAGGTGACAGTTTGTGCAAGAATCACCAAGACAAAATTAGAAGGAGTGGCTGAGGTATGAGATGGTTAAACGGTCAGTCAAAGGTACCTGGATGGGCTGGAGAATTTGTCTGAGAGAAATCTCACGAAGTTCAACAAGAAGAAATGCAGAGCTCTACATCTGGGCAGGAATAATGCAAGGCAACAGTACATGCTGGAGGCTGACTGGCTGGAGAACAGCTCTGCAGAGAAGGATCTGAGGGTCCTGGTAGACAATGAGCTGACCCTGAGACAGGAAGATCTCATAGCAAAGGCCAGTAGCCTCCTGGGCAGCATAATGACAAGCTCTGTCAGCATGTGGAGGGAGGTGATCTCTCTAAACACAACATCTGTGAGGCCACACCTGGAGTGCTGGGTCTAGTTCTGGATTCCCCAGTACAAGAACAGGATGGACTTACTGGACTGAGTCCAGTGAAGGGCCACAACTCTGATGAGGTATTGGAGCATCTCTCACATGAGGACAGCTGGGAGAGCAGGGACTGTTCAGTCTGGAGAAGAGAATGCTCAGAGGGATCTTATTCATGTGTATAAATTGCTGATGGGTGGGAAAGATTACATAGTCAGGCTCTTAGCAGTGGTGTGCAGAGACAAGACATGAGACAATAGTCAAAAATTTAAAAACCCATGAAATTTAATCTGAACAGGAAGACACTGCTCTAGCTGATTCTGCATGAGCAGGGCCGTTGGACTAGATGGTTTCAAGACATCCCTTCCAACCTCAGTCATTCTATATGACTGTTTAAAAGAAGAAAAATGACTAGTATGCTGTGTGATCATTCACAGGTTTATTTATTCATTTCAAATGTGCATTTCTGATGCTTGGAAGGTTAACATAACTATTTTAAAAGATGTCATCTCATCAACATCCTGAGGACAGATGCAAGTGAATAGTGAAAACCATCATGCACAGACACTCATGGTTCTTTTGCAAAGCCATCATACTCTATCAAAGTAGCTTCTGTTTTTTATCTATCTTGTTTCCTTGCCTAAAAACCTAATATAAAAGTGTAGAAAAAGTATACCCTTATTTTCTATGGAAATTGGATATGCCAAGGTCAGAATCAGAGCATCTCGTTCTCATCATGAGATGCTCTGATTCTGACTTTGGCTTATCCAATTATATAGTCATCTCTGTATAGGACTGTAATCTGCAATCTGTAAAATCCAAGCTTGTGTTAGTAGTTACAAATGCTATTTACTCATATTGGAACATTACGCATTAAGTAAGCACAATATTTTTTAACAGGATAATTCTTGTTTCCCCTTGCAAGTGTTGGACAGGGATACATTTAATAAATAATTCATTTCATGATTATTGCAATGATCTAATTTATTTCTGAAGACATAGGCCCAACTTTGCTCACAAATAAAAGCTTGTTCAAAAAAAGAAATGTCTAAGTCTTATCTCGTCAGCTTTTCCTGGCTCTCCTGTCACAGACTAAGGTTCTCCTCTCTTTTACACACCAACTGTTTAATCTCCCTTCATTCCTTTAGACCCAACCCTTGACTATTTTGTGTCCTCATTTCTCACTCCGCCTTTGGCAGCTTTCCATTCTGGATCTTGCAGCTCTTGACATTCTCCATTTCAATTCTAACACTGGGTTCCTCTCACTCTACATTACAGATGTGCTCAAAAGGCCTTAACAGCTTCCCTTAAGAACTTTGGTATAGACTCATTTTGGGGAGTGCTGCTGTGAAATTAGTGATATTTTTGGCTACGAAGTTTGGGGAGCTTGAAAGTTTGTATTTAATATCCTATACTTGAAAGCACTTTTGTAACATGATCAAAATTCCCGTTTCATTTTCTGATCACAACATGCTTTCCTTTTCTTTAGTCAAATGTATGATGCATTTTCATTAACCTCTAACCAATCAACAAACACCAGGACACGTTGTGACGAACACAACACGTTGTCAAAACAGAGGTTTTGTGGAGATGAAAAGGGACAGTATAGTGAGCAGTGTGTCTCGATTCACTGCAAGAAGCTGAAAGAAAAGAGTCACAATCCTTGTACCATCAGCAAAGACTTAAAGAATAAAGAGAAGTTTGCTAAAAAAAGGATATTTGACATTCAGTTCTGTCTCTTTGCTTTGGGCTTCCTCCACCAAGTCTTTCCAAAGTTTTCCCGCTATGTGAGCTGTTAGCAAGTTCTAGCACGCATGGCAGGGTTCCAGCCAACAGCTTGCTTGCTTTTCCCAGAAGATGGAAACTTTGCTTTTGTTTCCATTACCCCTTCCTGGCCCCACAGTCTCCCTTCACACTCATTTGGTTCAAAGGAGTATTCGGTTTTGGTGAGGTACAAGTAGATTTATTTTCCCCTAATTTATTTCTGCCAGGTCAGTGAAATGAATGGACTCATAGAAGGATTCAGTGAATGGTAGAGCTCATGCAAGGTACTTCATGGAAGTTTGTTGAGACCAAAGAAGTGTAGGGCAGGAATGTCTTCTTTTTGTGACAGTAGGCTACGAGACCAGCTCTCCCTTGCTTGTGAAATGGCAACATGAGACTACTTACAACAGTTAACTCTGTACCTCAGAATATGCAGCTGCAGATTTGGGCTTGCAATTTGCAACTGCTTAACCCCCTCCTGAAAACAGGGAGAGAGACATACAAAAATCTATAAATTTGCAAAGTTATTAGCTCACAGCTCTTTATAATGTCATAGATAACAGTGCTAATCCTTCCAAATCTATTCTCATTATATAAAGAAAAATTTAATCTAAAGGTATGAAATCTGTATTTCTCAGCATAGAGCTCCACGTTTAAATTCCTTAGAGCTCCAAGTCTGATGATAAGTGGTGATCCTTTAGAGAGAAAGCTAACCCACAATGACAATCCCATAAGCTAACAGTACATTTCCAGTCATACCTGTGATCATACTTGATATGATTAATGGCAGAATGATGAGTTTGAGCATTCTCATCAGCAGCTCCCCAGGAAAGGAAAAGTAGAACTTATCCAAGTTAGACAGTTTTCCATATTCCCGTACCAGCACGCCAACTCCAATACCTAAAAGGGACATAAAAATGTGGCACAAATTAGATGTAATTTATAGTACAGACATGTGGGACAAGGAGAAAAAATAGCAGAAGAAAAAAAAGAGCAAGCAATAAACATATTTTCACAGCTATGGTAGAACTCGTAAAGCAATTCAGACAAGAGATATTTCCTTTTCTGATGATAAGCAAAGTAATAACACATATAATTCTGAAGTTGCAGGATGTCTTTAGGTAAGTCTTTGGGAAAATCTGATTAGGTGCTCTGATTATCAGTTCAGTCCAGTACTGACTTTTTACCTGCCTCTGTTAGTTCTAGAAGATCCATAACTGGCATTTAAAAAATCAATATACCATATAAACACTACCAAACACTAAAGAGAGATGGTGACATAAATACTTCAGATGATTTCTATTGGTGAAAATAAGCCTACCCAGCAGCAACACTTTCAGTAATTGCTGCTCTGCATAATTAGAAAAGAGCATGACTGTAATCACTAAATTAATTTAAAGACTTCCAGGAAACTGATCAACAAAAATACACCCCGCATATTTCACACTCATTCCACCACACAACCAACCTACAAATACCAGACTATAAATTCAGTCAGTGATTGAGCCATAGTGCAAGACACTTTTATATGTCCTCCTATTTTTGGATTACATGAATTATCAGATAGTTCTCACTTCTGAGACAAATAATGGATAAGAGTTCTACCAAAAGAAAAAAATCATAGGACAAAAGACAAAATTTTTCAGTTTGACAGGCACTACCTTTATTTTCCATTCCAAAATGACTTTCAAATTAAAATGACTGTTACAGGAAATGTGTCCATCAGTGTCTAAAAAGCACTAGAACTGTTGTTTCACATAGGAGCTTTGTAATGCTTCAGTCCTGAATAAACCGAACATCAAGAGATCCAATTTCTAACTGGATCCAATGACAGAACAAGTCAGAACTCTTCCTCATCAAAATCAAGCTAAATGAAAATTAAGGCAGATTAAAAATCAAGTCTTTCGTGTTAATAGAGATGGAAAATGAACAAGGTAACCTTCCAAGAAAATGAGCTGCTCTAATCAACTACTAAGATTTCTGATCAAGGTGTAATTTCTGCCGGTGAACATGGACAGTTTAAATTCCTTGGAGCAATCTTGAATCTTAATAACCTTGAAGATATTTGCAATATTATGCAAATGACCTTGATTAGTGAATGATAAGACACAATCTCTATGTCTAATCTAGTGACTGAATTAGATGGGTTGAAAATAATTTGTACTTTTAGATAAGCCCAAGCAAGATAAAATTCCATTTGTAAAATGGTTACATGGGTTGAAGTTAGTTGCTAAGACTTTGATCCTGAAAGCTCAAGAGAAAATAGCTGAATCTAACCATACAGGTAATCTCCATGTCTTCAGACAATTCACACGATTTAGAGTAGACATTTGCTTAAATTGCAGCAAGACTGAACGGTATGTTTCAGCAAGCTGTGTAATGCCACTTCACGTTGAGCAGGTATGACTAGGACATGTTCTAACCATCTGCCTTTCATTCTACATGGTGACTGTCATATTTGACCAGATGGAATTCTGATCATTGTATATTCAACAGGATTGCTAGCAGGTAGAAACATTTACCCTTGTTTTAATTTTTGAGGGTTCTGTTTTCCACTTCTTTAGATTTCACTACAAAAACTTTCCACAGGGTCTCAAAATTATTTGGGTTTCCTTAAGATTTTCCATCTATATATTTATACCTGTTTTGTTTGATTTTTTTTTGGTGAGGATATTATTTATCTAATGACAATAGATGAGAATAGAGTTCCTCATTCCTGCAATCTCCTGAAATTACATTATTGCTCTCAATTCCTTATTCATGCAATTTCTTTACCAGACAGAGCATTATATCCATATTAACTTGTGTAGTATGCTGAATTACAGTAAAATGCAGCTACCTTTTAACTGCAGTTAGCATCTAGCATATGTTGCTTGAAGATATCACGGGAATATAAGAAATTTTATTTTGTAAAAGTAACAAGAGAAAGTTAGAAATTTAGCAGAATAAACTTGCTTTTGTACTGGAAATGGACATCTCATCTCAATAACAAAGTTCAACTTGGAAATTTCTTCTGGGAATTATAACACACAGAAAGAAGTGTGGTCCAGCATAACATGCTAACCACTGCTTTTAACACCACATTGATTATAGCAGCCCTAAGAAGTAGAGAGAAAGTCTTATAAAAATCTCAGTCTTTCTAGATGAATGCTACTGATAACTCTATTATTTCTGAAATTAAAATGCACAATTACTTTCAACAACCATAAAATACACTATAGTCTGCAAAGCCAATCCTATACATTAGGATTCCTCCTTTTATTCTTTTTTTTTTTTCATTTATGGAATAATTTGCTTCTACTTTTTCAAGAGCAAAACATCACTTTTCCTGCTTGCCCTCTTCAGCTTTCCCATTTCAATCACTCCACCTTTCTTCTCATCCATGATAAATTGGTTTTATTTCTTTTCCGTCTCTTCTCTTTGCTTTTACTTCTTGTCTACATGGTTAAGTTAGGTTATGATTTTTACCGTAAGAGCAATCCTTTACTTGCCTGTCAATGACACACACTGCTTAAGCTCCAGATTTCTGCAATATTGGGGAGATGTGAAGAATGATGGTGGAATAAACTGTACAATCCCATGTCTTTAATATTTTAAGGAAAATATATCCTTGTAACTGTGCATAGTACGGCATATGCTGTATAGCATGGTGTCTACATTTCCTCTCCCAGCAGCCACCAACACAGCAAGCAGATGCAGTCTGGGTCCCTGGGATTGCAATGCACCATGAAGGCCACAGCGCAATTCTCTTGTCTGAACCCATGTGAAAAAGCACATGCCCTAACTCCTTGTTACTGTTCTCCCACATAGCATATAAGGCTTTTTATAAGCTTGGTAACAGACAGAAAATCCTTCAAAGAAAGGGGATAAATATAGACGAAGTGAAGCGAGGGGTGAGGATGAGAAGAACGAGAGAAGAAAAACAGATGAGAAGAAAATCATTGAATATAAGCACAGCAAGTGAAATCCATTGGCACCCATCTTCCAGGAAGTCCCAGCTTAAAAAGCTAGAGGGAACACATGTTTTCTCTGTATAGGATGAGCCATTTCTTGTTACGTTACCCAGAGAAAGGGGAGCATAAAATGCTGCAAGGGGTTAGCTAGCACCTGTAACTGGCTCCACTGTATATAGTACTAGATACATCACATCTGCCAAGCCTGAGGCTTTACAGGACATAGCAGATGATGGCTGTGTGTAATAAGGTGCAGAAGCAGTCTGGCCTGTGTGTGTATGTGCAGTGAGTCCACCACAGAAATCAGGTAAAATGTGTCTTGGGAGACGATTATGTTGAGGTTTCTGTCTACCTGCAAAACGACTTCTGTGACATCTAAATATCTGGTGAACAGTAATTTATTGCAATCTGACCTTGATCTGGAGTGTCTCTTTACATATTGCTATTCTTTCTGAAATGCTGCCTAAGGAAAAAGGTAAATGATTTGTGTGGGAACAATTATAGGGCTACTACATTTTTCTTCAAGTACCTTGCTGCAGTTCATTACAAATTTGAAAATGAGTAAAAAAACCTCCACACACTCTGTTCAAAAAACTGCATAATCTCTAGGCTCAGTTATACTAGCACAGGTGGGGTGTGTCACAGATTGACCTACAGCTATTGTAAACTTGTGAAAATGTGCTGGCCATTCCACAGCTCCCTAAGCAACTCAACATGGAGACCATTTACAATTTTTCAGGAAGTGATAGCTAAACACTGAAGCCTTTTTTATACAATTATGTGAGGTCAACAAAATACAGATTTTGAATTTGAAAACTCAGAAGCCCTGAGTACCTGAATCTGCTCAGGACATGCAGTATGACATTACTGTACTTATTTGCCTTACATCTTTACCATAGTGGATAGTTGCTCTTCAGAACCTGGTTACATCCCTGATAAGAAGATGGCATGATAGCATGCTCCTTTACTTTCTTTACATTCTTAGGTAGAGCAACTCACAATTTAGAAGCAGATAACCAAAGTCCACACACAGACATGTCTGCTTCTATTTCTCACTGAAAGAGAATATAAAACAGATAAAATTGGCATCTAACAGTTAGGACTCCATAATGTTATTTGCACTCATGGATGAGAACACTGATTTGGCATGCACAGTATTAATTAACAGGGAATTCTCCATCAGTGTGAGTGACACTGAAGAAACAGCAAATCACCCTCAACTCCCACTGACTTCATTATGTGAATGATCCTTAGGAATGAACCATAAAGACAATGAGAAAAGGAATCCAGCATATATTTTTGCAGAACTAATAATCTGTTTTGTAAAATGATCTGTTCTGAAGTACATGTGCGGTCTGAAAAAAAAGCTGTGGTATTTATTTTTCCTGTTTTCTTAAAATTTCCTAACATAGAAGCTCCTTTTCACTGAAGCAGAGTTAGTGACCCTTGCTGATGCTGATAGACAGTGTGGGAATGATAGGAATTTTGCTTTGACACAGCACTGAAAGAAGAAAAAAAGTCACATGGTTCAAACCTGGTATTATTTAATTGTACTCTAGCAATATCTATTGTGTTATTAACTAAGTGATTAAGCTCTTCATAATTTCACATAATATGCTGCATACACGTGACAGACTAAAATGCAATTACTTCTATCATATTGGTGGGTCTTAACTGGATTAACTTCACAGCAGATGATTCATGGAACTGAAAAGACCAGCAAACAAACTTCACTCACTTGATTTCAAGCACAGTAAAAACCATTAAATATAAACATGTCAAATTGCAGCACAGGCAGGCAAGACTTGTGCAGTCTGATACATTCTCAGTCCTTTAGTAATACTTTATAAATCAATTTTGTCTCTGCTCTCTCCATAGTGTTCCTGTTATCACTGGCTGTCTCTCAGCTGCAAGGAAATACAGTGCCAACTATAAATCATTAAAAGAGAGGGTGTAGAAGAATATATTACTAATGCTTACAAACGTATTGTTTCAGCTCTTTGAACTATTTTCAATACTTTCTAATGTTACACATTTTACTGCTTTACACTCTGCCTGACAATAAACATACTGATGTTGATGGAAAAAAGAAGATTCTTAGAAAATTGCAGGCAACTACTAAGGTATAGAGCCTCAGGGGTATAATTACATGGCAACTGACCTTAACTCTCTGATTGCTTATGTTAGCCAGACTACCAGATTGCTTACAAAGACATGTGAAGAAAAGTTCTCTCAGAAATCTTCCAGAAGAAAGTTCCCATATCAGCCCTTGGTTTACTGAAGAATATTTAATAGCAATTTATAAGAGAAGATGTGCTTGTGCTCTGCCGTGGTGAGATTCCCTGATGCTCTGTGATTATCCTGTTGAGGGTGCAGTGGTTGTAAATTCCTTCACACAAGTAATACGCTGTCATCTGCAGTGTGAGGAAAGTTCAGCTAGACAGTGACTCCCTGTGATGGACCTTCAGGAATGAAGGCAAAGTGGAGTGCTGGCCAGGGGGGAAAAAACCAGCTTCTCCAGTGTGGGTGTACTCTCTTTACTCGCAGTAAGTTTAAGGGCTACTGCAAACAGCAAACTCACATAACTCCTGCTACTTTCTGTGCTGTGGGAGCCTGGAACAGGGCTAAAAACATTGGGCAGCCTGTAGCAGTCACCGGTAACACAGAGCAGCCTCTCTGCTACGCAGCCCTGCACAAGGCACACCTCACCCCTAGTCAAACCAAGGGCAGTTAGCTCACTCAGCCAGGAAAAGGGAAATAGTGGCTGTTTTCCTGTGACTGTGTGACCACAGTTCTGCTGAATGCTGAACCAGTG
Organism: Ifrita kowaldi; assembly: GCA_013398055.1. Classification (NCBI taxonomy): domain Eukaryota; kingdom Metazoa; phylum Chordata; class Aves; order Passeriformes; family Cinclosomatidae; genus Ifrita; species Ifrita kowaldi. The sequence goes on from VZRS01011067.1 coordinate 80,165, forward strand.
CTCCCTCTGAACATGCAGAGGGCTAACCAGTTTGATTACTTAACAACGTCTCCTATTGGACTCTGGCTTTCCTCTCATTTGTCCAAACAGATTGTAGATAAATTTCACCTGTACATATCTTCCAAATATTTTCCATGTGCACATGCAACTTCTTTCAGAGAAAGCCAAGAAAAAAATATACATCTGAAGGAAGAAGAAAAACATTACAATTGTGCTTCATCTAGCTAGAACTGTTGTACAGAATCTACCACTGTAAGAATAAACTAAGTTGTACCAGCTTATACAATTTGTTTCTTTCACAGTTTTTCAACAAACTTGTTGACTTATGTTTTTGAAGTACTATGCTTACAACCTTAACGTAATAAATTAATTTCTTTTATAAACAAGATTATGTCATAAATTAAACAATCTGGGGAAAATGACAATTCTTTCCCAGCAGCTATGCAACCTCCGTTTCTTCATGAATTTGGGTATGTCCTGGTGAAAACACCTGTTCTGTTGGGAAATAGTGTTAAGGTTTCAGGAAAAGCTAATTCAGTGTCAAACACACAAAAAGGAGGACTATAGGGTAATTAAAATAATGAAGAGCCTACCTTTTGAAAGAAGATGAAAGAGCTTAGTTTGTTCAGGGATAAGTGCGGTAGAAATGCAGAAAATGGTTGAATACTAGCGATGGAGCAATATTTAAATTATTTGATGCATAGCGAAACTGAACACATTTAAAATAGTGGAAATTGTAAGGCTTTCAACTATCAGATTGAAGAACAGAGCTTCCCAGGAGGATATCCAGCACCAAATAGCCTATCCAGCTTTAAGATGGAGCATTATATGCAACAGAATTTTATCTACAATGGTGTAACCCGAAGCAGCAGAGGCCAGATACGATGACCCAGGGGATATTCTTCTATCTCATATTCCTGTGTTTTACAGTAAAAATGAAAGCTAACCTGACAACAGTAACCTGTCTTTCTTCTTTTGCAGACCTTCCTTATTACCCCTTTCAGATATCACCTCTAAAACCATTACCCTTCTCCTTCATCTCATCCATCTATGATGTGTGAGCCTTCTTTAATTATGCAGTCATCCAGACACATATAGGTCTTACTGCTTCCTTCATGACTCCACATCCACTACATTTTATAAAGCAGTGCTTTTGCTTGGACCCCTTTTTTCAGTCATTTCAGAAATTCATGACCTTCAGTTGTAGCATCTAAAGTTTTGCTTTTATGGCCTAACACCCTGTAGCACCATTGGCACCATCACAATGCCACACACAAAATTTTAAGAATTTCTCACTCTTCTTTGTAAAAGCCCACTGATCTTCTGTTCTCTTTCCACAACGTTTGCTTGCTATGCCAAAGCTATATAAGCACCTTTGTATGTGGATAGCCCAAGAGATATTAGCTCAGTAGAGCACATCAGGAAAAATGCATCTTCATTTAAGACCCCTAAAACACACAAGAAACTAAATGGTTGGCAATGGTATAGGAAAGGTGAAAGGCTAGTAACTGGAAATACATGCCAGATTTTGACCCTTGTTATTGCTTCTTTGATGAGAGAAGAGGACAGTAAACAGGACATTCTGTTCTAGCTCTCCCCTTGTTGGAAGAGCAATGGAATGATTGCAAGTGAGATAAGCAGCTGGAAAGCAATTTAGTGGACACTAAAGATAGACAGATAGTAACATGCAGAAACATTGTTATTCTGAAGCTAATGAAGACATCAAAGCATTGAGAAATCAGATATATGACCTAGAAAATTAGCTCAGATTAAGAAAGACCAGGTTTTTTGCCATTCCAAAAGCATGAAAGGACCACAAAATTTGGAAAGCTAACTCCAATACTGCTCTGATCTTCAGATGTGATACAGCTGTGATACAGATGTGATCTCACAGCACAAGATAATGTTGTGGGACTGTAAGTACAAATGCCTTGCACAGATTCTTTGAGGCTTTTGTGGAAAAGAAAATAAAGATTTCCGAACAGTGCAACTGTTATTTATGAATAGTCTCAAGCTGAACATTATCTTTGTTGTTGGGGTATATGAGATGAAAGTTTCTAAAGTGAAAATATAATAAATATATAAAAAATAGAAATAATATATATAAATAAAAATATTGATTTTTTCTAAAATGTAAATATAAAAGAAAAAAATGTAATTACATTGTTTTATGTTCCCTTAAATAATATTGGGAAATTGGACAGAGTAAATATTTTGCTATCATTAGTATTGGTGTTCTTGCTTCAAACATAAAAAAACACTGGTAGACTTTGGTAGTTTGGGGTCTTTGTGGAGTGTAAATTGACATCAGGCTCACCCTTTCCAAAGATTTAAAAATTCAGCTCTAGTGATAGTTTCACTTCACCCACATAAAGTGAAACCCAGAGTTTGTGTTAAAAAAAATAATAAAACAGGAAAACTTTACATGCCAGAAGAAGAAGTAAAAGATGAGTTTTCTTTGCTTCAAAACAGTTCAAGGCCAAAAGAGGCATCATGCATAACTTCAATTACCTTTGCATTCTTCCACTGTCTGACTTCCTGGCTCAGAGCATTTTTGATCCTCAGTAGTATGTGAACCTCTCAGATGAAACTATTTGTCATTCTGCATTTTACTTTCCATTTTTAAAATTAAATTCAGACATCGTTTTAGAATTGCTATACTCCATATATTTCTGATGAGATCCCATCCTATATCAAACTGTAGGCAAGCGTTACAGAGAAACACAGATGTAAGAATCATCATTGTCTAGAGAGGCACAAAACGTCACAAGTATCATCTATGCTCTTCTGAGGCACACCAGGAAGAAAACAGTCTTCTGTTAAATTTCCATGCTACCACAGTTGATTCAAGGTGTCTGGTTTTCATTTGTTATAAATTTCAAATTAATAAAATGCAGTACTTCAGAATTCAAGAAAGGAATTGAGTGCTTGGTTTATGACTATACTCATCAGAAAAAAAGTAATAATTCTTTTGTTTTATTATATTCCCCTTAACTTCTTTCCTGATGTTTTTGCTACTATATTTCAAGAGATTATGAATCTGCTTCATTGTTTGGAACCTTACCACTGTATTGTGCAAGGAACAAGAAATGGTGCTGAAGACAGCCGAACTAAGCTAACAGGCCACTTTTCGATAAGGGTACGAGAAGGGAGAAATGGAAAATGGTGAAAGCTTACTTCATATTAAGAATGAGCTTTTGATTTTTAAATTACATTTGCCAGAGACAGAAGCAACTTACTGTGAGAGAGACTTTATAGAGCTATGGGGTTTAGAGGCTGCAGGCTACATTTGCAAAAGAAACTTTTGTAATATGGTGAGCTCCCGGGATTAAGGGTGGTCTTCTGCACAGGGAAAGGCCATCAACAGACTGAGAGGTTACTAATCGTTCTGTTGTTGTCTTCACCCTATGAGACATTCATTCTTGTAAGAATGCACTGGTGGGCTTCCAGTAATGCAGAACTATTGCTTTTAAAACCAGCTGTCAAATCCCCTTGTGTCTGATTACAGAGGCAGCACAGCCTTTCATTTAGCAGGTGTGAATGCACCTGACTTGTCAAGAAACAAAGAAACAGTCCTATAGTGAGATATTACTACTTAATATTATAATGTAAAATAATAACTTCCATAACATTAAAGAGAATAAATTTTTGGCATATAATCTGATAGGAGGATATCATAAAACACAAAACAGAAGCTTCAGTGGCTGCTGCACTTATCAAATCCTGGCAAATAATTATAGTCACAATACTCAAAGTTTCTGCAGTGCTGCTGTTACAACAGGAACTATGCATATTTTAATCTCACTCTCAAATACGGGGAGAAAAGGAGGTCTGCTGCCAGCCCAAGTCTTTCAACAATGGAACTACACAAGCAAAGCATCTGATCCTGCAGGGACTGAATAAATTCATTTCAGAGGTGGAAAAGTCAGGTATTTAGGCATGCTCGAGCCTCAATACGCGGTCCCCGCCCTCTCTCAGTCACTCCATCCCTGCCTTACACCACCGCTCGCTGCAGCTCGAGTTTTTGCACGCTCTCTGGCCGCCCGGTCCCGGCTCTCCCTGAGCCACCTCGGACAGCTCCCGCCGCCCCTGCGCCGCCCAGCCCGGCTCCCGGGCCGGCACCGAGCTCCCCTTCTCGAGGTCTGAGGTGTACAGCGTAAGGATCACGTACCTGTCTCAAGAGGAGAACGATGGAGGAAGGTAATGGCAGAGTACAAAAGTGTTTATCGCTGCCTCACACTGAGACTGCACTGGCACAGCCGTGATGAACGTGATCTGTGGTGGGCTGAAGAAAGGACACCTGCTATTCAGAGTCTCCATTAGCTTTTTCCTTCTGCAATCTAAATATTGAATTTCTCACATTTCCTCATGAATACCTGAACAATCTCAGTGTCCCACACATGTGCTGTTGAGAAAAGCCCACCTCTGAGTCACAGACAGGCTCAGAGCTATCTGCAGTTCTGAATCTGTTTAGGAGGTGACAGACAGTTCATTCAGCAATTTTAAAAAAGTACTCATAACCTGCAAATTTAGGTGAACTGAACCTTTCAAAATAATGTTTCCCAGACACAAAGCTGTTACCAAAAAAA
>VZRS01011070.1:0-60074 GCA_013398055.1 Ifrita kowaldi
TTTTGGCCAAACTGGCACAATGACACAAAGAGATTCCACTACAGCTTTTATTCTCTTTAGCCACGTAAACTTTATTCATACCTACAAATAATTTTCTTTTATAGTCTAGAGTTTGTTACAGCCCCGCCATCTTAGTTATGGCCCAATTTTATTTAAATGTTCCTCTAATATCCATAAAATTTTTATTTAAGGGTGTTGCCTACAATTCCATCTCTTCTGTGAATTAAAATTGACAAAATTATGTCTAAAACTCTATTAACTCTGATGATTTTAGATAAAAATATTTGGGGTATTACATCGAGCAACTAGTTATCATGTAAGGGCTCTATCACTATTAGTAACATTTTTTTTAATCTAATCTCTCTGAGAGTTTTAAATGCTAGTAACACAACACCCAAAAATTTCCCTTTTTTTAGTAGTCTTGCAGAGACCTATCTATACAAATGAATTATTTATTAATGCAGTAGCCCCTGTTAATATTTGTTTCTATTGTAGCTAATGCATTTTACTAGACTATAAAATCCTAAATGATCTGTGTATATCTATGTATACAGAGATTATATATAGCATACATAAACATGTTCATGTTTTCCTTCACCTACAAAGATCTGCAATCCTGACGCTAGAGCATTATAAATGAAAATTGCAATTGTATTGCAGTATTTTTTGACCTGATTTATACTGTCTTACTATGAAAAGTGAAATAAAATGAAACTAGTTTTCTAATGTAACAAAGTAACCTGGTTGCAAATTATCTTTTTCAAAACCAGGTTTTTTTAGTCTCTGTTCTTTGCCCTTCTGTTGCTTTTGAAGGTCACAGTAGAAGGATATGTAGGACTAGTGTGTAAAATTTCAAAATTTAGTAATTTTTTTGTACATAGTTGTGGTTTTTTTATTATTTATTATTTGTCAGTAGCCTGTTAATTTAGTGCTGATTTGGAGAACTGATGGTGGGCAACATGCACAATTTTGCTGGAAAGGGAGACTGGAAAAAATTAGCTGATTTATATTTAAAGATGTTACTATATTAGTTCTTCCTATTTACACTGAATCACGTGTTTGTCTAAATATAAGCAGTATCTCATTACTTTGTTAGACTCTAAAATATTCGCAGCTTCTAACAATTAGAAAACATAGAATGAAAATAAAATTTATCTAATCATGATTAGATTAAATATAGCACACCAAAAGAGCTGCTGAAAGCAAACTCATTCAATGTAGCGCTATGTAACACTACAGTATTCTCTTAATCTATGCAGCTTTTAAAGCCAGTAAAACTGAGTGGCAGATATGACTGATCCAGATGAATAAACTAAGTGCACTGATGAGACCTGACTGAAGGAAATTTTTCAGGCTGCAGTGATGCATATAAAATAATATATAGTATAAAATTCACTAGAACACAAATTCTGTGGGAGGGACTGCCTCTATTTGTATGTATTTAATAATAAAATATATTTCTTTTTAAAGTCTACATCTTTCAGAAACTTCAGGGGATGAATAAAAAGAGATATGGATGATTTGACTGACTACACTTCTGAGAATAATAAAACTTGACTGAAAGCCACTGAAACCAAAGAAGGGCTACTTTGGATGAGAAGTAGATAAGAAGTCGGTGCTCCTGTGAGTGAAGGTGACAAAATGCCTTCAAATCCATGCCAAATCTGCACCACCTAATGACAGACAAGCTCTCATTTTCAAAATTTGAAAGATTTGGCTGGTTTTCCTTTCTTTTAAGAGGCTGAACTAGTTCTTCCTATAAAGCTGAGCATTTGGATAGTAACGTTTCCATCACAGAGACAAGTACATCCATATTTTTGAAGATGGAATTTGGAAACTGAGCCTCCACCACGAATATGAAATCAAGATCAATTTGCATGTTCAGCTGGCAGGTAAAAACTAACATCAGAATTGCAAAAGAGGCTTCCAGAGGTAGACAAGAAAGAAAACGAAGCAAAAGTAGCTCAGATTTGGAACAGGTTAAGTGTTGTGCTTAAACTGCCACTACACATCACTGCTACTTTTAGGTTGAATTTAAGCTGACCCTTTTGGTACATTTCCTTTCTTCATGACATTCTGCTTCAATATCCTTTGATCCCAAAATGCTATCATATGATCATTGGGATCTGCACTGTTGGATAAATTAGGCCTTTCAGTTCCTTGTTTGGAAAAAGCTGTTCAACATAGCTTCTCCATTCATTTAAAAAGAAAATCAGAAATATAAAACAGATTTTCTGTCTCAAATTAAAAATGTCACTTTCTGAATATATTCTTGGCCTTGATACAATGCAGGGGCAATGAAACTGCTTGAATGTTTTTGTACAGTCCAAATACTCTTGTGGCAGAGCCCTCTCCCTTTCTTCCCCTCTTTTGGATCTTTCTAGTCATTATTTATTCTCTCCTGCTAAATCCTTTCTGCAGCTACATTCTGCTGGCAAGAGCAGTAGCCTGCAAGTGTCAGCCACATTTATCCTCCCTCTATATTTATCCATAGTCTTTGGTGGATTCTGTGAAAAAAGATACCTAAATCAGACTGAAAGAGGTAGGGAGGGAAGATAGCAATTCAGATGGAAAAATAACCCCTAAAGTAAGTGGACGTATTGTTAGGATCAAAGAGAAAGCTGGTAAAATTTTATGGAGGGATAAGAACATATAATCTGTGAACACTTGGAACAAAGACAAGTTGAATTGTCTCCAGGTTCCTAAGTCAACGAGGATGTCCAAACAACAGATTGATTAGGACGTCTTAAAGAAACTGTATATCTCAGCTTAATTTTACCGAGCTATGCAGGTATCCAATAAAAATAGTCTTAGAGGACAGACTGTCTTTATCTCAGCTGCTGACTGCCCACAGCCCAAGCTATGCACTCTGACAATGGCTTTCCTCAGCAAGGATGAATTTGAAACTCAGGAAGGATAAGGTCACAGTTTGCTAGGTTACTGTAATTCCCTTTGCCTTTCCTTCAGTACTAGGAGATGCATGGATCATATTCTTGTTTCAGACAAATAGACATGCAAATATGTATCCAATAGCATGATGAAGAGTGTGAAGATGATTTCTTATGGTTTCAAATTAATTTTATATCTTAGCATTTTATCTAAAAGAAGTCTTTGTGATGAAAGAATGCAACACATTTTGTAGAGGCAGAGTTATTCTGAAATAACTTTTTCATCAAAGCAGGTGCTTTTCAACATATGTATTCTTTTACCTATACCCACAAGCAGTAATTTAAATCCTATGAGGTGAGAGCTAGAATTCCATAAGAAGAGGAACTAGTATATTTTTCTTATGCTGTAGGAATCTAGATAAAGCATGCAGTGAAATCTGTATATGTTTTCACTTTGGAAGACATTAAAATAGCACAGGGGCTTTAGCTGAGGCACAGTTATTTCTGAGTACAGGGTCAGTTCTAGACATTTCAATCATAAAGAAAAAAAAGAAGTCAATTGCAGGCTAATCCTATTTGCATGAGTCATACATAGTTAAGATATGCCTTTAAAGGAGGAGGCTTATACCTGGAAATTTAATAAGAGTCAGGGAACAAACGGGCCCTGAAGGCGAATTCCTTTTGCCATTCAAATACTCACTGAGGTCCACACAGCATGTGCCAAGTTACACTCCTTCCTGCAGCAGCCATTCCCAAGGAGCCAGTTGTATCACTCCACACTGGAGGATGGAAGAGTTTGAAAACTGGGATGCAGATAAAGTTTGCCAGAGGATACACATTGACAGTGTTCAGTTTACACATACAAATATACCCCTAGTGTCCCATGTACATCTCGGATGAGATGCTCAGCTTTCCCTGGTTTTTCTAAATGTGATTTGGGAAACAAGACAAGCAGAAAATGTGTAGAAATCCCACAGTGAATACTTATCTTGTATTATTTTAGGTGGAAATTGAGTAAGAAAAAGATTTATGATGCACTTAACTGCTTTCAGAAGTCAGACAGGTGTGTGTTCTAGCAAACACAAAAAAAAAAGGCACAGAAGTGCATATTTTCTTGAAAACTTCAAAGGTTCATGGAATTAAAGTGTCACATAATGCCCACAGAGAGCATGGAAACAGTACAAGAAACTAGAACACATATTTTTTTCTGGGTTTGGAATTCAGGTAGAGAGCTGGTTTCATTCTTTAGTGACAAATGCCATTTAGCCATAATTCTGTATTGCTACAGTAATATAATGTCTAGACATCAATAACTAAAGTTAAATCAGTAAGGGACAACATAATGATTTATTTACTGAAGTCTTTGTGAAAGCAGTTGAATTTTAAATGCTCAGTATCTGCAGAGACCACACACACTCAATACTTCAAATTACTCATTCCTTTCCCTAGAACAGGCTCATGAATTACACTTGTACATGTTCTATTCTATCATTTAAAAATTCATATTTCTTCCTACAAGACATAACTGCTGTACTTTTATCTCTTATATGATTAGGTTGACCCACCCTGTATGGAGATGCTTTCCATGTTTTGTTGCACAACCATGCCACTTAATCAACTGCTGGAAAGTTCCATGTGGCACCCACTCTGCTTGTTTCCTTTGGGATCAAGAGGAATATTTTTATTTTAGTCTTTCAAAACTATGGTGTATGATTCCTAAGAAATCATTTTAACATAACTGCAGCATTCTGTTCATGAGTAGGGTAAAAAGGAAGGAAGGAAGGAAGGAAGGAAGGAAGGAAGGAGAGAAAGAGTAAGAGAAAGAGAAAGAGATAAAAAGAGTGAAAAAGAAAGAAAGGAGAGAGGAAGAGAGAGAGGGAGAAAGAATAAAATTTAAAAATAACAGAGAGAAAGAGAGAGGGAAAGACTAAATTAAAAAAAAAGAGAAAATGAAAAGGAATATGGAAAAAATAAAAGGGAAAAAGTAAAAGGAAAGAAATTACAAGAGGGAGGCAGAGAGATCCCAAATTTGCTTTGACCAAGAGACCAGAGCTTCACAGGATCTACTGCCTCTTGAGAATCTTTTGTCTATCCAGAAGGAAATGGTAATTGGCAGATAGAATGAGCAACTGACAGATATGGTCTCATCTGTTAATCTATCCAAATATTTTTCATAACAGAGTGGAGAGAGGTACAAAATAGCAAGAGTATGAGGCATCTAAATTTAGACTTACTGTAATTTTAGACTAAAGACGGCTACTGCCTGAAGCAAAGACCCAATTACTAAGTGCCAGATGTTGCAATTCAGAAACACATCTGTAGCATGGGAAAATAAGTAGGAAATCCTCTCAAAAATGCCAGATGATAAGGCATTTTAAAATTTAATTAATTTTATAACATATGGTAATGCTTTCAGAAACATTGAGGGTGTTTTGAACAACCATATAGAGGGTGTTGACCAAAAGTAAGTTTGTTTTCAGAAGCAACAGTTTACCACATATATTTAAAGTAAACAGGGTTTGTTTATTCAAAATAAAAAGATGGGAGAGGTTGGTTTTTTAATTAAATAAAACATGATCAGAATCCATCTGCTTACTTGCTATGCATTGACAAAAACTAGGAGTGTTAAAGACAAAAAGAGAGAGATCTATCTAATATGCATCAGGCAGCCATCCAATGGCATCACTGCTAGTAAAGAAGAAAACCCACAAGCTTCAATTTCCTTCCATTACACCTAGAATTCTCTCTAGAATATTGTATACTTTGAACTATTTTCAAATATCTTATGGAGGGGGGAATTATCCTGTCAGAGTTCATGTCTGAATGACTAAATCAAATGCACCATCAAGCCACGGGAGTGAGTTCATAGACAATTTTTTGGCCCTATGCATTGCTGTTTACATTTTGTTAATGTGACTGCACATCTTTATCATACTTGTAAAATATAGCATTATTTTATCTTATTAATTCCCTGTGCTGCATTGAATTCATTTTTATAGGCAATATATGGTTTTAGACTAAGCTGCTGATCTTTTTTAAAGGTTCTTTTCCTCCAGTGATCTAACTTTATCCGTAGTCAGACAATTTCATACATAGTGATAATTTATATTATTTGTTAGGGCCAAAAGTGGGATTTGCCTTAATCCATTAAAACTAATTTTGAGAGATTCTGTATGTCATATTTGCCTTAATGAAGATATAGGGAGAAGAGGGTGAAAGAGAGATGATTTGCAGAAATTGAGTTAATATTTGAAACAGGTGCATTGAATATAACTAATAAACACCCTAGCATTGTCAACTCCGACTTCCATGATTTTTCTGATTTTCACACTACAGGTATGTATCAGGAACACACAGACACAAGTATTTCTGGTCCTAGTTAAACTTTAAATAACCAAATCCTTCAATAAGGCTTCAGCTGGGACAAGTGGTGCTGACTTATCTGGTGGCCAACCAGATATCCTGGGCTGCGTCAAGAGAAGTGTGGCCAGACAGTCAAGGAAAGGTATTGTCCCCCTCTATTCTGCTCACATGAGATCCTTACTTTCAGTACTGAATCCAGGTCTGGAGTCCATAGTACATGAAAGGCATGGAGCTGTTGGAGCAGGTCCAGAGAAGAGATGACCAGAGGCCTGAAACTCCTCTCCTATGGAGAAAGTATAACTGGAGAAGAGAAAGTTCTGGGGAGACATTATTTTGGGCTTTCAGAATAAAAAAGGAGCATACAAGAAAGATAGAGGGAGATATTTTACCACGACCTGTGGTGACAGAACAAAGAAACACATTTAAACTGAAAGTCAGTAGGTTTAGACAGGGCATAAGGAGGAAATTTATCTTGGGTACTGTGAGACACAAGAACATCTGGCCCAGAGAAGGTTTGAATGCCTCATCCCTAAAGTGTTTAAGATTGGTTGTATGGGACTTTGAGCAACCTGGTCTCATGGATGGTGTCCTTGCCCATGGGCAGGTCTAGATAATCTTCAAAGATCCCTTCAAAGCCAAAACTTTCTTTGAGTCTAGGAATATCTTCTAGATGTCTAGCAAAGTAGAATTTTTTTCTGCTAAAATAGGTCTTTCATTCTAAAAGGTCTTGGTGTATTCTAGCTAGAAGTTGTGGGAGACTGAAGGACATATAGGTGATCACAGTGTTACAGTAAGAGGTGACAGGATTATATAAAATGCCTGCTCTTTTATGGGGTAGTGGTGTCTTTTGAAATGAAGGACAGCTTATCAAAACTCCATTATCAACATTGAAGCCTCCAGTGGGGCCAGAGCCAGAATATTGTACTAGCCTCTGTGCAGATGTGGGAGTGCAGATTTGAGAGGCAGTCTGCCTCAAAGACCTAGCATTTGAATGGATGGGAAGGAAAAGAATACTACATGGAGTTAAGTTTTTGTGTAGAAATATAGGAAGAGTGTGAAAGGACTCAAACTGAAAGCTGCAGCTCTTGGAAATATTTTGCCCATTGCATAAGATGATGCTTCAAAGTCCTGTATAATGCTTGTTAGTGATATCTTCTTTAATACTCTTAGATTCTTATTTTCAAATCCAGTTTTTTCAACTGATGCTGATTGCTCAGTATATACATAATCACCATCTATTAAACAGTGTTTCACAATGTCTAAAATTTTTCATCATCTTTTTTGGTGTATCTGTGCATACTGGTTAGAAACCGGTTAGTATTTTCTCCTTCCCATGGTGTGCCCAAGTTTACAGTACAGTGCACTGGATATTTGCTGGCTATTAAATTTTAGTATAGTAAAATCAATGTTGCATACTTTTATCAAACAGAAAACAAAACTAATTAAGATCATGAGCATTAAGAAAATTCCATCTTCTGGAAAATTAAGACTATTTCCCCTGAGGATTTCATAAAAAAGCCCCAAACCCATAGTTCTGCTGCTCTTACTTTCAGTTCATCCAACCTTCAAAGCTTTTCCGGTTAAAAGAAAAATGAGCTCCCTCTGTTCCCAGTGTGTACATTTTCTTTCAAGAAAGTCCATATACTACTGCTTTAAAATTAAGTCTCGCGTTGTGGCAAACAGAAACCAATGAGGCAATCAGACTCCAGTAATTGCAGTTGAATAGCTTTGAACAACTTTTTATTAGGAACAGAAAAACAGTAGTTATAGAGCTGAAAACGTACTTATGGAAACCATGGAAAACACAGGGGTCTTTGACATAAAAATTCAGAGTCCTTCTGGTTTTCCTTTAAGAGAAAGAAGTGGTTCACAGTATAAATAAAATTGATTGATTTGGGGTAGGATTTGGGAGACTGAGTTCCACTGACAATCAGTGGGATTTATCCTAAGTCTTTTAGTTATTTCTGGGAATCTCAGCTTTGAGGAAGATCTATTGTTAAACATACTGGGGCTTTTTGTGGTTTTTTTTCTCACTGTGTATAGCAGAGATGTGTTTTCATTACTTATCAATGGTTTACTCCCTACATCCTATAATCACATGGGTATTTTCATTGACTGTGAAATAAGTATCTTAAAGAACATGCTCTGTTTACAGATCAAGAGCTACTGTAGAAACAACTTTTCAGACAGAAATGTATTACTTGCTACCAGCATCTGTTACAATTCTGTAGCAGGCAATATTGAAACAAAAATAAAAAATGATGCATTAACTTAACCTAAAAAAATTATAAAGAAAAGCGAAGCTTGACTGTATGCTAACAGTTGATGCTGAAGAAATACAGCTTGGCCATTTGGATTTTCTCAAAAATGTGAAACTTATTTATAGTTGATGCTTTTTATACAGAATAATGTTCCCTAAGCCTTATGGCTAGTCTTTAGACTTTAGGGGTGCCTTTGGGAAGGAAATACCACTACGTGCAAATTATTAGGCTGTCACAGGGTGTAGGGAAAAAAACTGGTTATTACGTCCTGGGACTAGAGCCATCGTGATGCAAGCCAAATAGATGGTCTGAGGGAGAGAATAGCTGTCACGTTATGTGCATCTCTTTGAGTGACATATTTTGAACAGATAGGAATGAGTGATGGCATTGAAATTTTTCTGACTTTAGCTGTCTCCCTTATCTAATTTTTCACAATTGGTTTTCATCCTTTCTTTTCTATCTTCCACTCTTTCTAATAGTCTCTCCATTTCTTATTTATTTCCCCTCTCTTTCTTTTTTTAAAAACTTCCCTGAGTTGGTTTCCAGTACAAGACTTGTTCCAGTAAGAAGAAATCTTCAGATAAAAGTACACTGCAAAATCCTTCTAATGGAAACATGGCTGCTACCAGCAAAAGAAATGTCTTTAGTTCCTGGTAATTATTCAAAGAAATTAGAGAGCATCTGAAGGAGGGCAACAAAGATGGGGAAGGGCCTTGAGGGGAAGCCGTGTGATGAGTGGCTGAGGTCACTTGGTCTGTTCAGCCTGGAGGAGACTGAGGGGAGACCTCACTGCAGTTACAAATTACTTATGAGGGGAAGAGGAGCGACAGGCACCGATCTCTTCTCTGTGGTGACAGGACATGAGGGAATGGCCTGAAGTTGTATCAGGGGAGGTGAATGGCCTGAAGTTGTATCAGGGGAGGTGTAGGTTGGATATTAGAAGAAGGTTCTTCACCCAGATTTTGATACTTGCAATTGTCTCAGGAAGCATAACTCAGATTTGCTTTATTCTGAAAATATCCTGAAATTCCACAAATGTTAGAAGCAAGAAAATTATATAGCCTAGATGGTTTATACAAAAACAGAAGGAAATTGAAAGATATTCCTGTGGCCAGGAATATCTTTTGACAGCTGATAGCTGTTTTACTCTGTCTATACTCAGGCTACAGAAAAAAATGTCCTTTGCAACAGTGCTAGGAAGAGTCAGCATAGGGAACTAAAATGGTAGTTTTAGCTTTGCTCATCTGCCTTTTCCCTCAGCTCTTTCTTCTGACTTTGCTTTAAAGGATACAAGTTTAGATTTCAAACATAACAATGACAGTGTCTCCAGCCTATCTGAACCAACTTGTCCTTGTTTCCTCAAAAAGGACAAGTGATGCATCCAGTTTTACTGAGCTGGGGTTTTGTTGGGGTTTGTTTATTTGTTTGTTTGTTTTGGGGGCTGGGGGTTTTGGGGTGGGAGTTGGTTGGGTTTTTTTTTTTTAATTTAGTCAAATATTTCATTTGCAATAAATCTGCATATAGTCCCATTCCTCCAAAATCAGCCAGAAGAAAAGCAGAAAAACAGTTTTGGCAGTTTTTCCAAGGCATCCAGGTTTTCCATTTACTCTAAATTAAGTTCCTTTTCCAGTGTTACACCCTGGACTTCCCTCTTGGCACTCAGAGACGTGGCTCTTTACAGATGTTCTTAGTAACCTGTCCCCAGACCAATGTCTCCAACTTCTGTGTTTCCAATCAGTGCACCTATGTCTTCAACAAGCTTCTCTGTGTTCTGGGTTTTGATGTCTGTCTTTACCAAAAAAGATTTTGTAATTTAATTTCCCCTGGATAAAAGATGTGACCATACATGTTCTCAGCAGGATCAGACATTACTACAAACAACCTTCATTCTGGGGCAACCTCAGTTACTAAAATTTTGTCCATCAAATTTTGATAAACAGATGTCCTTCTGATCTGTTATATAGGATAAGTGACTCCCCTTTATATTGCCTTCAGGGGAAAACCCCTTCATAATACAGGTAGGTACATGGGTCAGTGTGGTTTTAATCTCAAATAGTGTATTTATACCTTCATGAAAATAAATTACTAATGCAAGAGAAAGATTTTAGTAAATAAAGAAAGAATCCCAGCTTGTTGTGTAAAGCCATGCAGAGGTCTTCATAGTTTACAGAGTAGGACCTTGAAGTATTTAAAGCTTTTTTACAAACATGATTATTTTTCTTGTGGTTTTGGTGTTTGGCTTTTTGTTTTGTTTTTCTCCTTTATCTTCTCCATAAATTATATAGCTGTTCTATACACGTTTCTCAGCACCAGCTTAAGTATCTGATACCCCGAGTTCATATTAACCAGAATAAAATAAGGATTTGGGGAAAAGAGAAAAGCAAAATCAACAACAAATCAAAACAGCCCAGCAACAGCCAAACAAACAAAAAGGCACCTCAGAAGAGGATAAAAAGAACAAAATTAAGCAAAACAATAGGAAAGAAAGACAAAAGTATGGATGAGGCATGCAGGCTTAGGAATTTGAAATTTTCCCTGGTTGCAAAATCGCTCGTTGCTTGAAGCTCTAGCCTGTTATATGAATTGCACCTTCTCAAGGTGAGAACACTTAAGGCACAAAATAAGGGTGGAGGGAGAGTGAGCAGAATTCACACCTGACAGATGTGTGAACTCAGAGGGAGCAGCAGAGACAAAGGCTCCTCTCAGAGATGTTACAGCTGAGGGATAATAAAGCTGTTAAGGACACAGAAAATGAGAGCATAGTTTAAGTGCAGTGCACATTAAATATTGAGATCTCAGACAACAGTAACTTTGAAAGAGCCTTTCACAATTACTGTACAGTATGAGCAGCCCCACATATTTTTAACTTTTTTAAAATATGAGTTTGAGGCTGTAGCATATAAAAAAAATTGTATGAATAATATTACAAACCATGAAATAGGGGATCAATACATTTTAGCATAGGCTTTCTTATTTAATTTCTAGAAAACATCTCTGTTCTGATTGCTGACAAATTCATTTAGGCTGGCTTGACTGAAAGATGAGTACCCAAAATTGCCACAGCTCAGTACTGTACCTTGCAGCACAGAATGTAAAACAGAAGTGGCAGCTTGAGCCAGGAGAAATCACAGGAATGGGAGATAGGGGACAGTTCTTAGAAATGGTTGTCTTTCACGAACTTATTTTGAGGTAGAAATTATATCTTGAATTATAAAAACTTAGCCTATACTGGAAAGACAAATGTATGAAAAATGCAAATTATTGCCTGCCTCACACACTCCTCTCAGCCACTCCAATCCTTTTGTTCCAGTCACCATTTTAATTTTATATCTTCTCTGAGGCAAATGCAGCAATATCAAAACAACTTTCACCCAGTAAAAAACATTGGAAATGAAATTGACAGTCATAAAAATGGTGATGCCTCCATTTGCTGAAATAAAGTGAACACTGCTTTTTAGTGCTGTACTAATTTCCTTAAGTAATCTGGTCGTTTCTCATCCCTACGTACAGAAGAGCTCCTAAGATTAAACTGCTGGTGGCATTTGAAGTGCTCTGTACTGGGAACCTGATAAAAAAGTTCGGTTTAAAATTTTTTATGGGTTCTACAATGCCAACCTGTTAATATTGTATAAGGCAACGGGGCTATTGACTGTCGTCCAGCCTAGTTTCTGCTGCCACATTTTATTTTTTCGCAATGCAACTGTACACTGAAGGACATTGCTGGTAGCAAGCCAGGTTGCTCCCATAATAGTATTTACCAATATATCACTGATGAATGGGTCTTGGAGTTAATAGGTAGATAAAGACTTCAGGCTTCACTGACAGCTCAGAGACACTATGATCAGGCATTGAGGGTTTTGGACGTCAGTAATTTTAAAATGTGAAATCCCGAGTGGCAACGCCTACTCTGAGCAGTGAGAGATGACAGCTGGGAGGAAAAGGGAAAAAAAGAGCAGTCTTGCAGCAGACTGCAGTGGTTTGGAATTTCTTCTATGGACAACAGTGGAAGTGAGTCAAGCTTAAAAAGCTACCTGTCTCTGTTTCCAGTAAAAACACACATGTTACTAAGGCTCCTCTGCCTGAGGAGACACTGCAAGGGTAGCACTTGCATTGATGTTATCTCCTCTGACCATGGGCTGAAAAGCAAACCTACTCATGCAGACACAGCAAAGTCAGTCTGCTGGATGCAGGCACATACAGCTCTTTGGCAGACAAGTCATACTAAAAAGAATTACATATTTCCTAGAAGATCCAAGGAGAAGAAGATCTGGTCTGTTCAGTTTAGATGCATAAATTTTGATGGCCAGGATCTCCTCCTTGAGATTTTTAAACACGCTCACCTGCCTCACTGCGCTGTAGAGGGAACATGGGCACCCACCTCAGATCTCAAACACAGTTTAATCAGGAGCAATTGTTGTAGAAAAACACCAGTCTTTCTGTATCTGAAAAACTGCTTAGTTTAAAATCCTGTCATAAACTGCCTGACAGAGAATATCTTGGAGGCGTTTTGTATTCACAGAGCACAAAGTTAAGTGAGGTCTTTCCCTTTAAATGGTTGTTGTCCTTTACCCCACCTCCCTGCAGGCAGACCTTTGCACTCTGGAGAGCTCAGCTGAAATCAGTATCATTCAAAAAGAGCACAGGGCTTTACAGCTTATATGAAATAGGAGGATAATTAAGGAAAAGACACAACAAGTGCATTACAAACACTGGGAGGCAATAAGAGGCAAGGGACAAGTTTACAAACAATCCTGCCCTTATGTAGGCCAACAACGTGCACAGCTTGACAGTTCCATATATAGCTTGTAAATTGTATACAATTTTATAGTTCCAAAATATTATATTAAAACAGTACTTCAATAAATCCCACTAATCATTGTCGTGCATCAAACGGTACACTCATGAAAGCATCAAGCTGCCTTATTACTTTTGAGGTTTCTGCCGTTTTTTGAGTTCTAGAGCAGGAAAATTCTCTCACTGTAATAACTCTCAGATCCCAATCCTTATTCTTCTTCCACAAAAACAGGTCCACACAGCTCCACAGCATTCCACAGCGTTACAGTGAGGATTCAGCAAGACATTCAGAATCACATCTGCAAAGCCCAGTCCACACCATTTTTCTTAGGTTCCATTTAAAGAAAGCAGAGCTGAATGTGTGTGTGGAAGAAGCGGGGGTAAGGCCTCCCACTGGGAATAGCAACCACTGGTGTATAAAAAGCTACCAAATTATACAAATAACTTAAGAAAAGGCATCACTTCAAGTCGTAATGAAACTACCTATAACTCTCAAATACATAAAGCAAAATTACTTAGCATTCACATGTAATGAAAAATATTACTGTACAAGTCTGACATGATGCTATAGATTAGCAGTTCTGTCTGGCTTGCTACAGAAAAGTTAAAATAACTGAACACTATGATGGACAAGAATGAGATTGGAAAGGAAACAAAAAGCTGAAGATGGTGAGTTAGAAAGGCCATCAAATCACAAGGTTCTTGGTTTGGTGCCATGCTTTTCTGCCACAGTCACTCCTCCCAGTACCCATCATTTTTGCCCATGTCTGGCAGCTGTCTGGAATAACCTCAGCCTACTTCTATACTCTGACAACAATTTATGTAGCATTGAGTGGGGCAGATGCACTCCTTTAGCCCAGGACTTCCAAGTGATGTCCTGTCTGGAAAGGAAAAAGCCTTGGTCTCCATGACACTTTTCAGTTTGTAGTTGTACTCTATTTTGCCAGAGTCTACACGTAAGCGAAACAGAAAATAGAAGTTTCTATATAGCCTAAAACTAGGCTTCTTACAGCTGGATGGCTTCCTCTAATTTGTGGTCCATAAGAAGCAGAGACCGAAAGAGAAATCCATATATCGTGGATTATGTATCAGGTGTTGCAGAAGTTACCCAGCAGTATCAGGGTTGATGAATGACCAATAAAAATGTTCCTGTTGCTGAGGACCTAATATTTGGATTGCATTGAAGGAAATTATCATGAAAGCTGCTGAAAAGCTTCAAATTATAAACTTCCTGATAATTGTAATTGTATTTCATTCAAGATTTGTATGGATCTCTTTATATTCCTTGGATGTTTCAGCAAGCACAATTATCTCAAATATCTCAGTCACAATTTAATTCAAAATGCAAATAAATTATCCTACAACTTCAGAGAAGAGACCTCATTATTCAAATAAAATCATTACTAGATAATCAGTGTAATTTTGTAGAGATTATGTGCAAAATTAAAGTGTGCATTTTAAAGGCTGTCTCTAATAAATCAGTAGAAATTTGGCAGCTGATTTAAAGGGAAACATGATTCCACGAAGTGTATCATTATTTCAATAAAATATGAGTTAAAGTCATGATGAAAAACATGCATTAACTTTAAATCTATCCAAAGCTGATAATACTCCTTCTAGAAAAAAAAAAAAAACAAAGATACCCAGAGCTGCTAAACACTCGCATTTGGGTTGAAGGGCCATAAAGTTGATAAGAGGACTAAAGCACCTCACCTATAAAGGCAGTCTGAGAAAGTTGAGGCTGTTCAGTCTGGAGAAGAGAAGGTTGTGTGGAGACATCACAGCAACCTTCCTGTACCCAAACAGGCCTAAGGGAAGCTGGAGAGGGACTCTTTGTCAGGAACTGTAGTGACAGAACAAGGAGTAATGGGTACCAATTTAAAGAGTGGAAATTTAGGCTCAATATTAGGAAGAAACTTTTTACTGTTTGGTTGGTGAGACAACTAGAACAGGTTGCCCAGGGAGTCTGTGAATGCCCCATCCCTGGCAGTGTTCAAAACCAAGTTGGATAAGACCTTGAGCATCCTGGTCTAGTGGGAGGCGTCCCCGCACAAGGCAGCGGGGCTTGGGACTAAATGATCTTTAAGGTCCTTTCCAGCTCTTAACATTCTATGATTCTGTGAATCAACAATAATAATTTTATTTTAATTATATGAAAAAGAATAGAGATCCAGAGGATTTTCTTCTTTTTGTAAGTCGTTAAAATATAGGTGGTCTCTAAGATGAAGCTCTAGTAACTCAGAGTGCATCCTCTGCTCATGTAAACCATGTGTGGCACAACTTCTCATTTTCTCAATTTGAGATATTATCTTAGTGTTTGTTGTGTTTTATCAGTTCCCCTAGATGTAAATACTGGAAGAGAACAGATGGATTTTGCAAGATGTCCAAATCATGCATACTTTTCCTAAAGGTTAGTAGTCTCTTCATTCTCTGTAATATTTGTCAGAGTCATATGTACCCGAACAGCAGTACATAAATACAGTGTAAGTTTGTTTATAAATGCCCCCAACCAGGTGTGGACATTCAACTGTTCTGCCCCAAGCATACGATCAAAGACAAAGATGTTAATATATGTTCAAGAAGAGACATATGTTTTTATCCAGCAACTTTTCTATTCTCCCCCAATGATTTATGGCAACACACAAAAATCATCGTTCTAATTTGGAAATGCTCCTCCAGAATTTGCAATGTTGCTGAATGTAGAAGGGACAGTAAGTCAAATGGATCAGACTGGGTTGTTCCATGATGCTAACTTTCACCTTTTATTGCTGCTGAGTAGATTGGTTATAGGACAGTGCATTGGTTACTATGTCATGTGTTTCTAAATTCGTCTTGTCACCTAAATGACTCTGTTACAGCTTTCTTAGTGGAAGGCCTTCAGGGTTGTGGAACACTTCTGGTTTGCCAGAAGTAGGTTTGATAATAGTTCAAAAAGGGACTCTAGAGTCCTTTCACTGAGCTGCTTACTCACTTACATACTAATTGGATATATTATTGTACTACTATATAATATATAGTAAAAATACATATTCTTATTTTATCCTAAGGTATAGTGACTGAGAAATTCTTCTCAATGACCTCTAAGAAGCAGTTCATCTGGTACACAGTGTCCATATTCTTTCACAAATGCCAGCAGGATTGCTAATATGACTGTCTCTGTATTCTGCCTCCCACAAAACAGTGTTCTGTATAGAGAAGTCATTCAAAGTATAGTAGCACAAGCAGAGTGGCTGATTCCAAGGAAGGAGATGCCCTCATCTTTCTCTCCAGGGCTCCTGATGGGATGGAGCCAAAAGGGAAGCATTGATCTCTTGGCTTCCCATGGAGAGAATGAAAGGAATATGAGTTAATGAGCAGGCCTTAGACTTATTCAATTTTTGTATGTTCTTTTATGATAAGTGTATTGTTTCAGTTAAGAATAAGCAATGTTAAGGAAGATTTAATAATTGCATGAAGGTCTAAAAATTTTGGGCAGTCAACTATGTCTGACAGCATACTGACTCTGCCCTGTGTTAAACCAGTCACTTGACACATTGGGCTCCAAATGTTTAGAAAAACAACTAAGTAATAGAGAGAGGTGAAAAACCCTGTGTACTTGTTGCACTCCTGTTCACAATACAGAAATCCCTGTGGATCTACTTTTTAGCAAAGGTGTGGGATGGTGGGAGGGCCTGTGAGTGCTAAGTGTGATGGGCCCACAAGGCAGCTAAAGCTGCAGAGCAGCTCTGCCTGGGGTGAAACCTTTCTGGCCCTCAGGGTAAACACAAACCCCATGGGACTTGACAGTCTCACATTAGAAAGAAGGTGATGCTGGAGAAGATGGCAAACAGTCAGGTGCCCTAACAGTTGTCATACCAAGGAGCTAGAGAGGAGAACTGTGAACAGTTACCTAAACTATGAAGAAGAATCTGTCATGAACTTGCTTACCCTCTTTCCTCCTCTCAGTAAAGGATTTTTCTTCAAGACAATGATATCTTTGTGATTAAGGGAAGGAAATTATTTCACTGAGCATCAAGCAGCTCAGGTTTATTCTTGCATACTTGCTGCTGAGGGCCTGAGCTAGTTCTTCTTAATGATCCCAAAAATTTACACTCTGACTTCCTTAATGACACAGGCCTTCCACTATGACAGCTATGCAAAACCTTAGAGATGAGGGTCAGGGTTTGCATTTTGCCTATTCAACTAAATCAATCAGTAAACCAAGAAAATAAATTCTCTTCTCAGAGTTTGTTTCCTTCAAGCCCAACCACATCCACTGTGGCACTGTAAGAAATTTGCCTAAACTTGCCAGCATGGCTGCTTAACACAGGAGGCTTTCAGAAAAATAAGCACCTCCATTTTCCAGCTATTTTATGACCACTTAAGAGAACAACTTAGAAAAGGGCCAATAATTTTCATACAAATATAACATGAAAAAATAACACTACTGAAGAGGGGTTTTTTACCACTCCATATTGTAAGGCTGAATAAGTACTGCATAGGCACATCACAATTCAAAGAGTAATTCTGCTTTCAGGTGTTGTATTCTTTCATTAAGGCTCACAGGCTTTGGAAAGTCATCTCTCAAGGGACAAGGGCTCACAGTATAGGACTGTGGTAAGGTTCTTCCAAAAATAAGTAATCAATAGAGAGCTACCCTACTGAGTGAGAATATTGCAAGGAAACAGCATGCTATGGAAAACTACATCACAATTTTTATAACTAAGCAACAACTAAAAGAAAGAAAAGATTGTTAAAACTGCAAGATATGCAGCAAGACTGTCATCAGAGCAGGAACTGGTAAGTGAAACTGAAAAATATTAAATTGCCTTTATTCAGATATGGAGTTACAGGGTCTGAACCGCTTCCTTTGCATAGCCTCTGAAGGCATTAGGAGTGACACAAAGAATGCAAGATCAGGAGCCTGCAGCAAAACCAGGGCTTAGCTCAGCCGTTCAGGGAATTTATGTTCCCTCTGCTAAGATAAATTAGAATAACAAATATTGGGAGAAACTAGACAGGGAGTTCACCTTGCTAAGTGGTTACCATTCGTGCTCCAAGTAGAAACATACAGTAACAAGATTATGTCTGATTTACAAACAGGCAATTCTTTACTCTACCTGGAAGAAATAAGGATTCATTCCTGCCTTCATATGCACCTTTAAGTCTGTACTCATGTAAGAGTTGGACTTTTTAAGACAAAGCTTTCATTGTTTAATTTATTATTTATATTAGTGCTAGCATTAATATTTCATAGCCATTGGCCATCTGTGAGATGAAAGAGAAGCCCAAGTTTTAAAGTCAGAGAACCAAATATATAAAACTGTATTTTCAAATTAAAAAATTGTTATGTTAAAAAAAAATAATACAGGAGAATTCTCTGCATATAAACTTCATTTATAATTCAAAAGCCAAGATAACGAGTCCCAAAGGTTAAGTCTTTCAAGTGGTCTGGCTGACCTTGGAATCAGTCTGTGGGCCTCTCTCAGTGCTCTTAAGCAGTGTGCCGTGAGGCTTAGTGATATTAGATCTTTTAAACCTGGCAGCTCTCATCCTTCTCATTTCTTTCATGAATCATAGAAGAGCTCAAGATTTCAAGTGTCAAGATATACAGGATATTTGCACAGCTTCCTTTGCCCATGATGTAAAACACCTCACAAAACTACCATTATGCAGCAGGCACTTATCCAGATTAATAATCTTTAATTTTTTCAGTCACAGCAAGAAGTAGACCACAGCAAATAGAACTGCTGTATTGCAACTTTCTGAGCATCAAGACATTTTCACAGTAAGCAATGTAGCCACTGAGCCATAGTAGAGCACACCAGAGCAGCAAATGGCTGGTGTAGCTCCTCAGTCTGGAGTGAGCAGGTCCACAGAAGACAACTGCAGCAGCTGGCAGGAGGCAGAGGGCCAGCTGAGGCAGCATCCCAGATGACAAAATGTCTCATTATGATTCTGTACAGACATGTTTAGTTTAGCCCAGAGTCAGTACCACAACACATAATTTTCTGTTTGCTTAAAATTTTATTATTGACATTGGACTCCAGATTCCCCCTTACTGTTTTATTGAGACCATCTTTCAACCTTGTATCTTCTAAATCTAGCTACTAAATTAAGTGAGACCATAAAGCATAATTTTCAGTTTTAAACAGTAGAACAATGGATATGTATTATTTGCACACAATATCTCAGAAATGAATCATGGTTTTCAATTAAATCTCTACTAAAATTTTCTTAGAACACTATGTAATTACAGCTAATGAGAAAATCAGTGTTATCTGTAAATATGCATGTACCAGACATCTAAATATGACATAACATTTATGGGTTTAGGCATTGTCTTTTAATAAAAAAATAAAAATAAAAATCTTTCAAAAATGTGAGTATGAGAATGGATCCTTTGTTTCTCCTAATGTACAAACTCCTAGTGTATGACAAGAACATTTGTCATGAATGTTGTGTGCTGTGTTTCAAAGAGTTGAGTTCAACTTCTCAGGGCAATATCTCATTTTGTTATTAATTGTAAAATGTTCAATTTTCATTGGGCTTCCATTGGGCTCTGTTTTTATTAAACAGAGGCTTTCCTGAAAGAAGCTTACTTTGAATTAGGAGTAACAACCCATTCGCTTCACTGATCCAATTTATTCCCTAGGACATCTCTAATTTTGCCTGCCATTCCAAATTAACCTCTTTTTCTTTGGAGATATTTAGCTCTAATTCAAGGTATTCTACAGAAATGTGTAGGATTCACCTGACCTGGTAAAGACATCTATGTCTTACTTAACCAGTCCCAAATTGTTTAGAAAAAATAGGCAATTATAGGACATAGTTCATCTTATTCTAATATAGATGCCCAAAATAATGGGTCAAACTTCATTTCCCAAGTTATCTTTTCCCTTCACAACTGAGAGTAAAGGAAATAGAATGTGTCTGGTTCAGTGCACATATCTACAATCCAGACCACCTGCCCAGGTGTGTAGATTTCTTACAAATACAATTTCTTTAAAGTGAAGTATTTTAAATTGCCTCTGTATGATGTCTTTTTCATGATGCACCAAGAGCTATTTTGGTGTGATCATTGATTAGGTGTTTGACCAGCTTTGCAGCATCCCACTCCCCACGTTTTGGAAAGCTCCCCGTGGAAGCTGTGTACCATTCACCTCACTCTGCAAACTCATGAGCTTACTGAGGGACAGTTCTGTGGTTACTAGGCAAAAGTGTACATTGGAAAAGATGCCTTTCAAGTCATGCAAGGTAGCATGATGGAGGCTTAAATCTTTACCCATCCCCAAGGCTAAATAATGAAGTATATTACTGTATTAAATTACAAAGTATATGTAGAATTTTAAAGCTTTAGTACTCAACTGATCAATATCGTCTAAAGGCTCAAACACAGGAATTAATATGTACTAAATTCGTCCCAGCAATAATTATTTAGAATTGCAGTAATGCAACGATACCTCAGCATTTAGATCATTATTTCATCTTCAAAACAGTGCTATATTTTATTTTTCATATTTTTTTCAACCAGTTCTGAAGCAAAAATAACCTGAAAAAATTATAAAATAAAATGAAAACATGAGATAATAAAAACTGCCCCAGAAAAGAAATATCTGATTGAGCACCCTACATAAATATACATGGGTAGATCTAGATGAAAACTCAGAGCATGACAAATAAATCTTGCTCTGAATCTTTTCATTCCTCTTGGCTTGTCTTTTAAAGGCTTCTGTATTAAAGACGAATTTATATTTATTTGAGATACCTAAACTTAACTTAAAATCATTATTTTTCTGCTCTCTTAATCCTAAATTGCAAGAACATGATTTACACCTAATTTTAAAGTTAATAAATTAATGAGTTGTTATTTTCAGAAAAAGCATTGACAGGCTGGAAGCTGGTCTGTGAGTTTTGTTGCATTTGTTTTGTTTTGATTTGTTTCTAAATCTTTCAACATCTTCAGATATGTTTACTTAATACATTTCTGTGAGAGGAATAAATTGCAGCAGTAATATTTTTTTGATGGTATGTCAGCTGTCTCTTACACTGAGCTGGTGAGAAGACCTAATTTCTTTTTTTATAACATCTGATAATGCTTGGAAAAGGCATTATCCCCAGTCTTTAGATAAGGATATAGTTCAGAAGACTGAAATACTGATATAACTTGACAGTTAATTGACTAGCAGCAAAGTAAATGAATGTATTTGTAGGATGAAGTACACTTTAAGCAGAAGGCTCACCTAAGACCAATATTCTCTTTAGATCATAGGTAAGCTTTACTTTTCAAGCTTATGTGATATTTAATTAGGTATGGCAAAACTCTCAGATATTAAAAATTCACCAGAAACTTCAAAAATAAAATCTGCAAAGTTTAAACTGAAAATATGACTCTTAGAAATGAGAGTCATAAACCACTATGCTAGCTTATCAGTGAAAGAGATAAATTTTCCATTACCTGGACTCCTTATGGCCTTGTTTTAGCAAAGCACTTAGACTTCCATATCCATAAATTCCACTGTACAGGTATAGTCACAAACATTTGTGTCCAGGAAGATGGGTTTTGTGAACTATCCAGACAAGAACGTAAGACTCTCTCCGTAGCATGCTCAAGGGAGAGATGCAGAATGCAAGCGTGACATTAACCGTGGTTCTTAATGGAGTTGAAGCCCTTTTCCTTTGAGCAGTGTGTGCTATAGAGAAAGTGCCAGTGTGTGTCTCCTGCAATAGATATTACAGTGCCTGGCCATCCCATACATTCAAATTGGATGGTGCACGCAGCAGGCGCAGGCAAGCAGTTGGGTTACAAGATGGAAGCAGGCGCAGAATCAAGGAAGGGTGGTACGGAACAGAATCTCCTTGATGACTTAATTGAATGGGTTGAAAGCAAAGCAGTTTTGTGCATGACTGCATGGTACTTCACTTCTCCCTGTACCTCAGCATAACCTTTAGTAAAGCAGAAGCCAGAAATTAATCTTTTTCCAAACTTTATGAGCACGACCATACTTTGTAGAGAAAGTAATTCCACAGAAAAATAGCATTTTATCATTCTCCAGATAACTCTGCCAGCAAGCAATCATGGGGAGTCACAAATGGTCTCGCTTTTTGTTAATAATTAATTGGTGAAACTAAAAATTCTCTGTCCAAAATTATAGAGATTCAAGGATCAACATATAATGCAACTCTTTCCTGGATCTCTGTAGAGACATAATTCTCTAGGTTCCAGTTAAATCAGTTAAGAAAATGTCAAATCAACATTCAACCCCTGTTCACCTTTCAGAAATGACAGAATTGCAATTTAAAGCAGAGAGAAATTCTATCTGCAAGTTCTATCGGTAAGTTGTTTCTGAAGATGACAACTTCTCCTTTCTTATTCATGCTACTGAATTCTGAATGCCTGTCTAAATCCTTCCCTCTGGGTCTTTCAAAAGTGTCATATCATAATAAACTGCTCTTTTGGATAAATAAGCATTGACAGCACAAAGGCTGATAGAGAGATTCATTTGCCTTTACCACCAGGAAGTCTGTGCATAAAATTTTCCTTTACACACAGGTTTTTCAGTCGCTCAAAGTAGGAAACTTGCATTCATCTAACATTCAGTTGGGAATCAGGAGCCATTAGTCTCAAAGTGTTAATTTTCCATCAACAGAAATGTCATGCAATGGAGTGTAGGACCTTAGCTTTCAGTAGTAACTCCCTGACCAAAGCATCTACAGCTTTTTCATTCTACTGCTGGTCCACTCAGATGAAGAAAAGCCGTGAGTATATTTGCATTCATAAACAGATACACCTGACAGAAACCTACACCATACTGCACATCTCAGTTAAGAAGTTTGGTGACTTTTTAGGGAACCCAGTAGTCTTTGAAATGGATTGTTGGTTTGCTGGTACCACTCCGATTTCTGTCTGGCTTCAGAGAAATCTCCCAAATTGTCATTCCAGATTACTAGCTCTGTCAGTTGCACACCTAGTTTAAGCTCCTCTGTCCAGACCTTATTCCATTCTGCCTCTTCTCTATTAGAACTTATTTCCCTCTCAGACATGTGAACTCAACTATTTATATAACTGTATTTCACAAAGATTTTGTGAGAATATGTTTTGCTTTTCCCATGTTGAAGTTTTCAGTTTCAAATTTTGGACAGTTTAAACCTGGTCACCTGAACAGTACAACTGATGCCAGTTTCTGCTGAACGACTGCAACAATGCGTAAGTCAAAGTATTAGGAAGAAGGGGGAGCTGATCTGTTGCCTATCGAGTATTAGAGGGGAACTGTGTTGAATTATTTTCTATGGCTCCAAATCCATATCTAAAAAGAGAGGTAGCTATGGAACCTAATACATTAAAGATTCAATACAGTTAACATATTAGAGTGATTATTCACCCAGATTACATTCATGAATATACTGAGTCTTAGAATCTACTTACAACTCACCTTTGCACCAGCACTTGTTCAGAATCTATGTTTTGGAAAACAGTGCTGGAGTTACTGTATGACGCAGAATTGCATGTGCCAGGTATATCTCAGGGGATTCCTAATGTGTTCCTGAGATCCTTTTTAGATGATGGAGAGAGAAATGTGCTTCTGGAAGCCTCCAGTATAAAAAACTACCTGCATCAGTTCAGGCATCTGAGGTAGACAGAGATGACCTGCCTACTTGATGCCTTTAGAGGTACTTTTGTGAAAGCTGGGTTCTTAAGTTAGACAGATTGGAACCCATTTCAGGATATTTATACCAACTCTGACTATGCAGCACTCTTTTTATAATGAGAAGATCAAGTGCTTTACATTTTTTGATATTATTATGCACTTCACATCCTTGGCATTTATCACCATTTTCAGCATACCCTCAGGAGCATAGCAATGCCTATTAGCCTCTAAATCTTCCCAACAGGAATATTTTTCAATATTGATGGCTTCCTTTAAACCATATTTAAATAGATTGATGCATCTATACATTAGCAAGGCTGAATGTTTGTGGGTTTTGACTTCTATTTGGATTGATGTATATTACTTAACCTTAACAGACACTAGGAATCATGTAAGAGGTACAAACTCAGACCTTGACTTAGCAGGGAGTTCAAAGACTGTAAAGGGTGCTTCTGAAAGCTAGATCTAGTGAGGGTATAAGTACCTTTTCTGATTTGATGAAACACATCCTACTGGATGCAGCTGGTGGTAACAACAGGAGTCAGGACCGTATGAGTTAGATCCCAACCTTATCAGCCCATATCTGTCTTCTTATTTAAAGTGTATACTAATATCATCAGTAAACAAATTATTTTGATCTCAAGGCTTCAAGACTTTTTGAATACATAAATCAATGCCCCAGTTTTCTTCAGGACTACCATGTACAATTATCCAGTTTAAAAGCAAAAAATAAAGTTCTTTGGACTAGAGATGTATCTTATTTTAGATTAGTCTCACAGAGCACAGTTGGGGAACATGTTGTAAGATGCTTACTTCCCCTGTCCTGAGAATCTCTGTTAATGCATAAGGTTGTCTGGGCACTGAGTGTGTAGAGGGTGTCCCAGGGAAAAGCCTCATTGCAAACTGTTTAATACATTTCTTTTTACAAAGCCGCCCTGTTGGTTAAAGGAGCCCACAATGGGTAGGCTCTATAGAGTATATTTAGCATAACTGCTATTACTGTATTCACCATTAAATTACTTATGATATTTTATTCTAAATTACAGTAATAAGACCACCAGAAATGGCTTCAAATCAGAGTTCTGTGAAATTCACATTTAATGTCCCACAGAATTCCATGCATTTGAAGTATGAGCTTACCAACTTTCACATATTCCAAATGTTGTTTTAAGGGAATATCTTCATAAAATGGCTGATTTTCCCTTGAAAGCAAGTCAAAAAGCACACACATCTGGCAAAGACATTTCATGCAAAACATTTCTATTGAAAAATGGTCTTACTTCAACTCATTTGCCCTTCTATCTTGTGTTAGGCTGTCACCACCTTGGCAAGAAGTTCTCCCTTATGTAACCTCTGTCTTCAACCAGATGAGTGCATACTGAGAGAGATCCTCAGTGAGAGGATTCTCAGTGATGTCAGGTTCTCACTCAGGCCCTGCAAGAGAGCAGCTTTCGGGTGGTGATTTCTGCTTTGCTCTGAGCCCCAGAGTAGGATTCAGATTGCCAGCTGTGGCACAAGAAGTTGAAAGACTATTGCCAAAGTTAATTCAGCCAAAACTTTAACAGCTTGTCTTGGGGTGACTTTATGATGCCTCATCCCCTATCGCCTGCCCTATGCCAGACATGAATCCTGTCCCTTTAAGCTTGGTCTGAGGGAAAGGGGGGAAGACGAGTGAATTCTTCAGTGCAGTTTGTGTTCAAAGACTCACAGACCCCCACCGCGTTCTCACTGCTGCAGAGCCGAGGAAGCACCTTCCTGCTTTTCCTCAGCTCTTGGCTCCTTTTCTCTGGAGAGAGACAGAAAGTTAAAATTCTTTGCTTTTAGCTAGCCTGCTAGCTGAGGCAAGAAAGTTTTCCTGGGACTAGGGCTTTTTCTTCTCCTCCTGGAACTGTGCAGCTCTGGTCCGGAGGGGCCCACACCGCACCCCAGCTCCAGAGAGAACAGAGCCACACCTACAGAAAGGACTCTGAATCTAGCAGGCTTTTCTCCACAACAAGAAGGTTTATTATCTAACATTATTCATTTTGTGCCTGCATGCACTTTACTTGTTAAATAAACAGGGGTTTTTTTCACTTTCCTACAAGGAATTTTTCCTAACCCGGTGGGGGAGTGGCTGCTGAAACCTTCCTTCTGTGGAGGAGGTGTTCCTTCCAGAGCGTTTCCGCCCAGTTTTTCTCAAACCACGACACAACTCTTCTACAAAAAAAAGCACTTTGAGAGAAATTGTTTTGGGTTGTTTACCTAGTCTTTCTTTCCACAGTCATTAGCACACGCTTTGACACTGAAGGGGTCTAAGCAGTGGTGGCCACTGGTTTGTTAAAGTTTTCTGTTTAGGACTTGCCTCTTCTGGCCAGCTGATGTCTAAAGTGAGAGCTCCCTAGTCTTTCTAAAACCCCAAAGTTAAGGGCTTAAGGATCCACGATACCTTTTGCTGATACCAGTTTAAAATAGTTCATATCATGCTGGCAGTGCCTCTCATGGCATGTGCTTTGCACTGCCAGTCTGATCTGATCTGATACCCTAGATTCCCGAAAAAAATAAATCCTCTACCTGAAATATCCCCGTAGCGTGGAGCAACAGCTTAGCAGACAGGTATTTATCATACTGGGAGTCCCTCTGCTGCTTTAAGTGCAAGCACATACCTCTTTCCTCATTTGAGCCTCCCCACGGAGGAGTCTCATGCCTACAGAAGAGTTATAGCACACGGAACTCCAAGACCTAAGGGGCCCCCCTGCAGCTGCAGGTCTCACTGCCTGTCTGCACAGCCTGCTGGATAGATACTGCTGGAGGCTGACGCTCCTCTCTTTACAGGCGGAGCAGGTACACCACTGGCACCAACCACACAAACTTCTCCATCAAGGGTTCACATCTGAGCTGGATTTGAACCAACTATCTAAGTCACTGAACCTGTGCAAGGAAGTGCTCTGTATTTCCCGTTCCTGACAAAAGATTACCTATAAGACATGGTGTTAGCTCATTCCTTCCAGTCACAGGACTTTATACTTTGGTGCTTGGTGTCTGTAAAAAGAGATCTAATACTTGTTGTAAAAAGCTTCCTATAACCGAAAGGACAAAGAGGATCATTGTGGAAGACATCCTACCCATTTTGAGAAGAATCTGTCATGGGTATGGTATCCCCACAAGCAGTCTACTCAACTCTTTCAGACCTGCTGATGTAACACACTGCTTCGGGCAGTGGCAGTGAAATGAGAAGCATCTGCCCCACTGCTTCACAGTGGAACAGAGAGAGGCTCACAGTGAAATGTTACATGACATTACTTTTCTGTGGTCTGAATGAAACCCATGTATCTATTAACAGTATACTGGCCCTTCCCTGCAAGGACCAGCTGGGAAAGCACTGTTCCTAATGGCTGCATTCTCATTTGCCAAAGGGAAAATGAGCACTGTATTTCTTCCTTGGGAAGCATTATGTTGTTCATTATTTTAACATTAGAGACAAAGTACAAAAAGTTGATTTGCTGCACAGCACTGGAGTACCAGGAAAAAATGCCGATCATCTGAAAAAGTGACATATCACATTAAATGAGTTGGCCAATGCATACAAATTTTTATGTAATTTTCCACCAGCTACGAGGCAAAATTATCTCAATTACATAAAAATGCACAATTTTGCAATGTCTGGCTCACTGAACAAAATGATACCATTGCAAGGACTGTTCAAATTATCAAATTCTACAAGCATAACAAAATAAAAATACCAATTCAATGCAAAGCTATTCTAAACTGTAACTACAAGAAGAAGAAGGAAGGGGAAAAACAGTGAATCTTCCTCCTTTTTATTTTTTCAAACCACTGGAATATATTATCATCTGCTCAGCCCAGTTTTTTTGTAAGCAGTAGATAAATGTCTGGGTTAAGTGCTATTCCTTTTAGCAGCAAGAATGATTTTTTCCCCCTATAAACTTTATTACTATTATTTGTCACATTTTTAAATACATAGTTAGTTATGCTGGGAAGGGGCTAACCAGGCAACAACCTGACAGGCAAATTCAGATAATACGCTCTAGCAAATAAAAATGGTGACCGCCTGCCAACCTCCAATATCATTTTCTCAGCAGAGCAGCAATTCACGAGTAATTCAATCAGGTATTCAATAGAAAATTATTCCTGTTTTACAGACTGCCATCACTAACACTGGGGCCTGATTTTGCTGCTTAACCATTTTGGCACACAACCAAAGACTGTGCAGTATTGGATTTTCTCCCACACTGTTTCAGTTACAGCAATGTGAAAAGAACAAGACAGAAGGTAGAAATGCAGACATAGGCCTTTGCATGTTACCATAATAAAATTTGGACTTCCATAATTTTCAAAAAATTCTTAAGTGGGAAAACTTTCACAAAAATTAATAGCAGATCCATAGCACATGAGGAGCATGGTGGCAATGCATTTCAGCTGTGACAAGCTAATAGGTGCAGTTACTCTGTGCTTCACAGAGATGTCCCAGAACAGACCTTAGAGTGTGACAGACATATTGCCTTTTACAGGAGCAAAGACTGACTGAGTCCTTCCAGGTACAATCCTGATGATAGAAAATACCCCTTAGCTCCCAAAAATGTAGTCCCAGGGCCCTGCCACCCTTCTTCAGAGCAGCCTGTGCTTAGTCTGTGGCTGTTCCCACCCTGTCAATGTGCAACCCATCCACCCTTACACCAAGGAAGATCTGGGACTGTCAATGCTCTGCTAGCTTCTCTCCTGCCTGTGGCTTCTTTTTCCCGTGTTCACTGTTTTGCTAATGACCTCCACTCTCTCCCAATTCTCTTATCTACAGCATGCATCATACACAGACATAAATTCTTTCTGTCAGCTTCTTAAGCAGCCTCTTTTTTTCCTTTTTAGAGCAAATACTCTAAATACTTGGAGTATCATATCATTTATGATATACCTCCTTTTTCACACAAATGCCCCCAAACAAATGTAAGGAACAGCAGCAGATGCCTCCAAGCCTTCACTGATTCCTCTCATCATCCCCTTTTCTCCAATCTGATGCCAACAGAAGTCTCTCACTTTTGGTTCCTCTGCCTAATGAAACTCTCTGACTTACACACAGGTAGAAGAGCAGTGTCCCAGCACACATTCTCTGTAACATACAGTACGTCACAGAGACCAAATGAGACTTACTCCTTCAGTCTCACAGAAACACAAGACTGCAAAGTAGGCCATTTCACTTATAACTGGAAGCCCCAAAAGGTCCTCTGAACATCTGCTCTGTTTAGCACAGGCTATAAAGCATCTTTATCTCCTTCGGGTAAAAAAATGGGAAATCAAGCTTCACCAGTTTGAATTGTACAGGACATGGTCCCTGGTGTATCTTTTTAAACATAAAAGAACTTTCAAGCTCTGTCACAGGTCGAAGTAGAGTCCACTGAGCCTTGTAGTTTTATCCCAGCTTTGGAAAGGATCTGGAGTACTTCAAGTACTTATAAACAGAACCCAATTTTTTTCCTGATTATAGCAAGAAGCATGTAACTTGATTTTCTGTCATATCCCTGCTTTAGTTCAACTACCAGAATTCCAGTTCAACTACCTTGTGAAGGGTCAATATCTTATTCTTAGCAGAATCACGCTGTAGCATCAATGTTCTTGTCCTCTAAGGAACTCTTCACTATGATAACAACAGAATCTCATTCCAAATGTTCATACCTTTTTTTAAGTTCTAGAAAATTTTAAAGTATTAGAAGTCATTTTGATCTGAAATGTTCTAGCAGGATTTCACTGTCAGGGGAATGCCCTGTCAGAAAGAATCACCCACTGGAAACAATCAGAGAGCAGTCCCTGTCTTATCACAGTCTGTCATTTTTTAAAGTGCAAAGCCTACAGATGAATGATACTGACCTCCAGACATTAGCTGGGAAAGCAGGAGTTCAAGAAAGCCAGCCCAAAGAGATTAGCCTTTCATGGTAACAGACAAGAAGAATTCTACTTAACAACTTGTCGATCATGAAGATACAACATGGCAAATTCATATGCTACAATAGTAAACAGAAAACATCTAAATCCTGAATAAAATTAATAAAAGGAATAAAGGAATTAGGTTAGGAAAATAGGGAGCAAAAATCTTGAAGAAATGCAAGTTGCGAAATTGCCTTCTGCGACAGGTGTTTCATCTAATTGTTTTACATGTCAGGAAAGGTCTTGACTTCTGCAGACTGATATAAGTGCATAGGTCAGGGGCAGATAAATGTAGTTGAACTGCCAATAATGTAAAATGCTTTAAAATAGCCCATGATCTAGCCCCTCAATCTGATGGTAAAATATGTTTATTCGCTGTTCATTCCTCAAGTTATTCCTTCTATACTATTGTCTTTGGGGAAAAAATCCTCATAGGTCTTACATAACTGGCCATAAAAGTTCTTAGACCTAAAAACCTAAGTTTGCATGAGTTACCCCAATAGTTTCACATACATGCTCTAATGCCTAAAATAATTAGGGCTGTATAATAGGTCTGAAAAGACAACCCTTGAAAGACCCTCTGAGGTAAGAGCCATCAAAAACTTTAGGGCCACAGTTAATAAAGAACTGTATTCTATTTTGGATTCTTTTCAGAGATGAAGGATTTTAATTTGCAAATAGCAAATCTATATCAAGCCACCTTAAGCCAGTTCCATGCTGATCTCTGAGGCCGACAGAGTGAGAGGCTGATATCTCACCTGCAGTTCAGGAAATGTGAGGAGAGATTTCAATTCAAACCTCGGCAGGAACAGAGAAGCCTTGTTTGGAAGTTTCTTTCTTGGTGGTCCATACATAAAAGAAAACTTCTTAAAAGAGAATGGATTTTGATTTCTCATTGCAGAAGGGGTCCTTTTAGTCAGTTTTACATTGCAGAATGAAGGCTCTATGCAAGCTAACAGCTACAAATAAAAAGTAAAGACTTTTCTTTCCGTAAAACATGTTCCTCATTAAAATTTACAGCTTGCACATTTTTTTTCCAGTGCCACTGTTATACTGAGACTGTCTGATTTGCTCCTACAGCAAACAATCCTTTTCCCTTATATCTATGATGAAGCTTTTTTACATTAAGTCTTTATTTTATCAGGCAGCACAGAGAGGATTGTTGTGGATTCATGAGGTAGGGAGAAGAAACTGATGGTAAGTATATTAAAGCTGATCATCATACCCATAAAGAGATAGTATAATTACTCAAAAAATTAGGGGTTCCTGCCAGAAACAGAAAGCAGCTAGCAACAGGAGCAGAAGAAAAATGTAAAAGGCACTGCAAATCCCAGAGAAGATTTACAGAAACTGGAATAAACTCTTACAGATTTTACATTACATTGGGGCAATTTTTAAAGCTTCAGCATTGTAAAGAAAATCTTAAAGGAGAAGAAATAAAAAAGTATTCAAATTGCTTTGTTCATATAGACATCTGCTTCTGATGAGCAGCACACTCTCTAATAGACTGTGGAAGGAGATGTAGCAGGCCCTTGTGAGCTGGAGGAAAAGGGCTCTCATTTTGTGTTTGCAGAATGTTGCTGTGGTGGCGTTCTGTCAGATGCCTGGTCCTGTGTAATTCTGAGTCCTTTGTAACTTTGCAATGTTTTGATATGTTAAGATGGTTGAAAAACGAGAAACTGCCCTGGAAAAAATGAAGTGGAAAAGCCATTCCCCATTCAAGCATTGAAAAGTAGATATTTTTTGACATTTCAAAAGTTTCTCAAGATCATTAGCCAAATCATTCTATCATTTTATGATTCCATGATTATCAAATATGTTTTCAAAATGCATAGAAAAAGGAATTTCTATAGTTAATCCAAATTCATTTGAGGAAGAAGCCTTAACTGAACAGGTCGCATTTTCGGTATTAAATAGTTACTAATCAAATTTTCAGGTGTATAAAATCAAGATTTTTTTTTTTTTTTTGTTTTTTTTTTTTTTTTAAATGTCCATTTCAGAAACAACAATCCAGCCTTAGTTTTCAGGAAAGTAAAAAAAATATTTTTGCTTGAGTCAGCCTTCTAGGAGGCACTCTGCTCATAAGTGATTGCTGTTGCAGAACGATTCATATATTCAAACCACTAGTGCGCTTAACTTCTAAATAAAGTCCACGGTCAATAACCTACCATTTCTTGCATTTTTAATTGTCCACCTGATCTAATCTTGCAGCACTTTTTGTGGTGGTAGAGTGCTCGGTCCTTTACAATATAAATATGTTACAATCATTTTTTTGCACAGAGCATCCAGTCTATTACATCTTCTATACAACATTCACCCAACACAACCTTGGAGCCCATTCAGTTCAGAGGTGCTAGTGTCCTCAGGTTTAGAGCCTCATCTTCCTGACCCTTCCTCAACTCTAGCCATTTAGGCTTTGTATTATTTCTGGAGTTATCACTGTTTTTTTTGGTTTTTTGTAACCAGAAACATGAGGAGGCCTAGGTCTTAACTTACGTATCTCTGTGTTGTGTCAGAGGTTAGGAGAGATGAAACTTCACCTGAAGGCACGCTGACTAGCATTTCAAACAGAAGGTACTTCAAAAACTGTGAATTTGGTTCAGCTTTTAGTAAATCTGAATTTATATGGCTAGATTGAAAGTAGAACCTTCAAGTCATTGAAAATTAAAGAAAAATTACATTTGATTTCAAGGTTATCTGATATCCTGCAAGTCCCTCATCATTCATACTTTCTTTCTTATGTTTAGCAATGCTCTTACTTTCCTGTACGGTTCGTCAGAGCTAGATTGGTACCTCACAGTGTGTATTTATGTCACACAATACAGAGCCAGTGCAACGAGTCTGTCTTTACACTAAGTAATGCAGAGAATAAAATGGAATAAGAGGACATCTAAGTTCTTATTTTTTAGATGTACTGACACACCATAGGAGATAGAGCAGCTAGAATTTAATTTGCTGTTTGCTTGTTCCTCACTGAGAAAGCCTGATTCCTATCAATTCCCTGATGAGTCAGATGAATGTTATCACATACTGTACCTGTAACTTGCCAGAGATCTTGGCTTTTTTATGCTACAGATAATCCCTGTGGCTTCTTCTTCATGCCCTTGGGAAATGTCCTTTCCCTGAGCAACCAAGAATCAAGAATACTGAGCCTGTCCTTTCAAACCTTTTGCATGTCTCAATGGGACCTGGATAACAACCTTTTGTTCCACACTTTTCTCTGTAGGATATCTGCCTTAAGAGAAGAAACATTATTACGGGAGCTTAGAGTAAGCCTTTTCTAAATTTCGAGTTTCTAAAAATCTCATAGGATTTGTGCTAGAGGATGGCCTTTACTCTTTGTTGCAGTAACTTTCAATTGAAAAAAGAACCATGTCAAGTAGCCCAAAAACCACTGGAATAGCTGGTGAGTCATTGTAACCAAGGGTCTATAAATAAATCATATAGTTCTGTGTTTGTATTATACTATGCTACAGGGTCTATCCAGAGCAATCATTACTCAGTGAGAGAATTGCTTTTTCAGTTTTTTACTATCCACTGAAGGGTACTTTTGAGAGTATTCATTGACAATACACTGGCAGAAACACTCTTTGGCAGCTAGTAACAGAGATATTGTGATTCTAAAAAAGTACAGTAACTTTCTGAGGGAGCCAATCATACTCTATTAGGGAATTCTTCATTGCAGCAATTTTCTACCTGATTATACCACTAATTATTACCTCTGGTACAGGGTGAATAGCTATTGAATAATATACTTGATATTTCCCTCTGTATCAAACAAATATTGGCTACCACTATTATATTTGAGTAATGTATTTCAAAAGATTATAATTTTACTGTAAGAAAAAGGCCTCTCACAGGATGAGACTGCATTCTTGCAGCAAAAGTATATGTAAGGACTCTGTCCAACAACAAAATTTCAGATTATAGATGTTAATAATGCTTTGCATTTGTATAGTATGTACAGCCAGTCTGAGAGGGACTTACTCACTACTGAATAATCTTCATTCATATTAGTAGTCCCGTTTCACAGGTATGTAAAATGAAATACAGTGCTGATTAGGCCAGCACTGTCAAATCACTATGCCTAATTTTATCAAGCTAAGCATTCACATTCATCCTCCTAAATCAGTGGACTTGATTCCCAAAGAAGCTGAGGGAATTTACACCTCACTGAACTCTCTGCTTAACATGTTAGCTGTATTTAAACATCCAGACTTTAAAATGTTGCTGTAATTGGCTTAAATACAGAAAAAAATTGATTCCAGAGCTGTATATAGGAATATTCTGGCTCCTGAGTTTGTTTTCTAAACACCAAGAAAAATGTCCTCTATTCTATTACGAAATACAGTATTTGCCAATTTTTCCCAATTTCCAAAAGCCAGTGTTAAATTAAAGGGTTTTTTTGGATACATCATCAGTTTTCCCATCTCTTTAATAGATTTAATTACACAGCTTTACAAATAAGTTCAAAATCATATGTGGCACTAGCAATGAATAGAATTTTAGATGCTGGCTTTTATGTGACCAATTTTATCATTCTGCTTTTGCTTGCCCACTAATTGGTCAGTGATTTCAGGAAACCATTATTCTTTTATAACTCAAGGTCTTAAGTATCAGTTATCCACCCAAAAGTATACTACTAAACCTGCATCCACACAAAGCCACGTCTTTTATCAGCAACAGTAATGTGTTAACTTCCAATTCCTGCCAGTGAACTTGATGGAAACTTTCTGAGCCCTCAGTACCTTGAATGTTTGGTCATGCTTACAGTGAGGAAAGACTCTTTATGCTGGGATGATGATGTCACAGGGTTTGTCTGCGTGCACTGGGGTACCCTGGCACCGCTGAAAGTGGTGCTGTAGGCATGGCCCTGCACTGAGCTCACATGGCCATCCTGCGATGAGGCTGGCTGGTAACCAAGCTTCTCTGTACTTTACTCCACAGTGCAGTCACGTCTGTATTCCCCTGGGTTTAGAAAGGTCAAATGGTTCCCAGATCTAGGATAGGAAGAGCAGACTGGGCAGGGACCTGTCTTTTTGCAGCTGTGCTGGCAAGCTTCAGTCAATGTTAATTCTGTCAGTTAACAAAAACCTTCCATAAGGGCATTTAGAAAGCCAAAAATTTCCTTTCTGGCTCACTCACTTCTTGAAAGACTCAGATCCTGAAAGCCCATCAATCTTCCCCCCACCAATTTTATCTTATTTTCATTAATTCCCATTTGGGAAAAAAGCAAATTTTAATGATGTAGCTTCTTCACCAAAATCACCTACTATTTTCCATCCAGCTCTGCTAATGAATGAATGGATTTGTCACATCACTAGGGACTGTATGTCAGTGAAGGGGGAAATTCTAACCCAAAATATTTCAGCTGCCCTGGAAGATTCTGGGAATCCAGATAATTTGCTCCTGCTCTGAGCACCAATGGTAAAATGAGATGGATGCAAAATTCAATTAGATTTGAAGGGCTCAGCTGGCCATCATTTTAGAACAGTATCAAAGGCATTGGAATCAGCATATCGCATTTCTTTTGACAGCTTATGGAAAAGCAACCAATGAGAGAGTACAAAATGTCATCCTGGCACACCTCATATGTCAGTGTGCAACAGGGACCCCAGGAAACCTCTTCTATGGAGTTGTTGAAGAGGAACAAAGGATTTTGCAGAAACATTGCAATCCAAAATTGAAAACTCATATTCTTTTGTCAGAGGAAAGTTGAGAACAACTACCATTAAAAGGATATAAGTTTTTGTGGGAAATGTTTAAATGTTTCACAATCCTGGAAATCAGAATCCTGACCCGGAAAAAGCTTCAGAGGTGATTTATGTGGTACAGAAGAAAATAAAATGCATGGTATGTAGAATACATCTACGTGCAAAAATTAAACCAAATTCCTGAAGATTACAGAAGGAAATAGCAGGGGGATATGAGATCAGGGATTTAGCTGTAACAGCTGAGAATGGAATGACTGCAGCAGTAAAACAATTCTCCAGTTGTACAAAACAACAGTCTCTGACTCAGATTTCTAACCAGAAACACAAATTTCCCAGAGTAAAAGGAGAGAAAAAAAAAAATCAATCACAAAGGCAAAAGTTTGCAGGGAAATTGCAGTGTTCATCAAATCAATTTTTGTTGCAAATGTGAAAATTTCCTGTCAGAAAAAAGGCATTGTTATGAAAGTTTGATTTTTCCCATATGTATTCTGTAAAATTCTAAAAAGAATTTGTTTTTGCTTTCTGGTTTAGATGGCCCATAATGAGGGTCACTGTATTGGATTCTGTTGAAGAGAGGGGTCAAGCTGAAATGGGGGTCTTAGAATCACAGAATATGCTGAGATGGGAGGGACCCAGCAGGATTATCAAGTCCAGCTCTTGGCATTCCACAGGACAGCCTCGAGAGCCAACACAACAAGAGTGTTGCCCAAACACTTGAATTCTGTCAGGCTTGGTGCAGTGACCACTTCCCTGGAGAGCCTGTTCCAGTGCCCAGCCACCCTCTGGGTGAAGAACCTTTTTCTAATATCCAAACTAAACCTTCCCTGACACAGCTTCAGGCCATTCTCTCAGGTCCTGTCACTGGTCACCACACAGAAGAGATCAGTGCCTGCCCCTCCTCTTCCCCTCACAAGGAAGTTGTAACTGCAGTGAGGTCTCCCCTCAGTCTCCTCTTCTCCAGGCTGAACAGACCAAGTGACCTCAGCTGCTCCTCAAACAGCTTCCCCTGAAGGCCCTTCACCATCTTTGTTGCCCTCCTTTGGACACTTTCTAATAGTTTAATGTCCTTTTTATATTGTGGCACCCAAAATTGCCCTCAGGACTCAAAGTGAGGCCGCCACAGTGCAGAGCAGAGAGGGACAATCCCCTCCCTCCCCTGGCTGGTGCTGCTGTGCCTGATGCCCCCCAGGACACTCTTGGCCCTCCTGGCTCCAGGGCACTGCTGACTCATGTTTAACTTGCCATTGACCAGGACCCCCAGGACCCTTTCCACAGCACTGCTTTCCAGCATCTCATTTCCTAGCGTATGCACACAACCAAGGTTGCCCTGTCCCAGGTGCCTTACCCCTGAGACTGCTGGCTGCTGTTCATTCAGAACATGTTATTGTTCAGAGCTTTAAAAATTGAAGCTATTTTCCAAAATATGGGCTGCAAATATATGGCTGATCAGAAACCATGCTAATTGAACAGGCATTATTTCCTATTTTCTTGGTGGACCTTTCAGAATTTGTGTATACTAGCAACAGTCCAGGGATCTTCAGAAAAGACAGTGAATTCAATCTGGAATAAGAGAAGAACCTGCAATGTGAAACTGAAATGGAGAAAAAGCTTTGCAGGTTAACTTCTCACTGAGAAAGTGCCTGGGAGATATGTGAGAGAAGGTATAGCCCACTGTTTTGTTTCTACTGTGTATCAAATAATGAGAGCATGCATGTATTTTCTGAACATAAAATAAGACCTACTCAGCTCCATTTAGCCTTTTAAGCTTTCTAGGCAGTGAAGCCTTCAGATCATATGTTCTGGCAAATTACTGAACACCAAAGGAGCATCAAAAACCCTAACAAGTAACAAAATTTACTGTTATAGGCAACTGATGAATAATGCAAGGGATATTTGGGGGCAGAAGGCCAAATTGAGAATTCATTTAGTTAATTAGGCCATTGTTAAGACTCATCTGCGTTGGACTTTGGGAATACCTGCTCAAACTTGTCATTCCCCCTACCCAATCTAAAATACACAAATCCTTCAAATCTAGATTCATTCACAGTCTAATCACAACAGAAAAATTTGGGTCATGTATAAGCCTAAAAATACATTTAAGAAATTTTATTTCTAAGAATATGACCTTAACCACCTTAGGTAATTAGTCATCCACTTTTAGTAAGGGTCGTCATTCGCAATTAACCAGTCTGTTTACTGTGGCTATCATTATGCTATATCCATGTATTCTTGTATTTCCCTTGGTTTTTATTAGACATCAGTAGAATAGATGACAGCACCAGGCCTCTGTCATAATTCCTTAGGAAAAGTTTTATGATTGGTTGCCCATTAGCATAAATCCGATGTCACAGCTCATGTACCCTAAGCCCTCAGGACCAATGCTAACATCACCCAAACGCAGGCACTTAAGGGACATGCACTGCAGTGCCTAAACTTCTGAAAGAAACTGGGCATCAGTCTAATTCTTGAATAAGGTGAATGGATCAGAATGTTATGCATAAAATTGGTACAGTTAGAAGCCATGAATCAGCCCAGCTTCTAAAGGAGTTTCTGAAAGAATAGGCTTAAGCTGAAGGAATATAGAACAGTATAATGTTTGCCCATGTCTTCTGTGTGTTGTTGATGTTGGAACTGTAATCAACATTAATTTTATTCTCTAAGTGAAAAAGTGAAACTCAGTCATTTTTAGTTCTGTCCAAGTCATCCTTTTCCACAATAACTCACGGTTTGTAACAATATTTACCTTACATCATCAGGTAAATATTCCATTTTTTTATTAGTATTTGTCATTTTCAGACTATATGAGAAACATATTTTAAGAAAAATATGTGTACTTTAAAAAAGAAATCAAAACATATTGATATGACACTTTACTAGTTACACACTGAAATATTTTCAGAAAATTGTGTCAAGTGAGTATTTGAAAGACTGTAGTAGGCACAGTGCTCTAAAAGTGTCCAAAAGTGAAATGTCAAATCTACAAAGACTACTAGGGAAGATCTTTGTTACATACTCTCAGCCGGCTATTTTTTCTGGAATGTTTACCTGGAAGTATCATTGCAACTCTACAATGTAGTAAATTTTAATCAGATATATGAAAGACATATAATCTGAATATTTCTCACCATGACCATGATGACCCTTCTACTGATCCTATTTGTAAGCAGAAATAAAATTTCCTATGCAAATTTGTGGGTGGTGCTGAAGAGAAGATCGTTTGACTAATTTGTCAGGCATTCCATGTTTAACTATAATTATATGTATTAGCACAAGGATTCCTTATGTGACAAAGCTCTAACTAGTCACTAAACATTTGAAGTGATGTAGACCACCTTTTGCTCCTAGATAATAATGCAGCATTTCCAGACGCAGAGCAAAAGATGGCACAGTTAAATACCCTTAGTGTGCACCCTTAGTTTTCACTGAGATGGATAAATATCTCAGTTCCAGGCAAGTTGCCTTATTTGTCCCTGCAAACAAGCCAATATCCGAAGAACTGCACAAAACCAGGCTTCACATCTTTTTGATTTTGTGGCATTATAACCATTTTCATAACCTACTTAGTGATAAGGTTTTTAAAATTTTATTTTGTGTGAAGAGGTCTGAATTCTACAAGTATTTGTACAATGAAGGATTTATAAGGCAGATTTTCAAATGATAAAGTATGCTCACCAGATAGCATTCTGCCTAAGTCCAGAACAACCCTGGAGTGCTGAATGAACAGTGATCGTAGTTATGCAGATGCAATACATCTGGATGACCTTGTTTGCAGAAACTGAGTGGCTTTGAGTGACGCTTCCTTCTGGTACGCTATAGGCTGGGGACGGTGTGGCTGGACAGTGCCTAGGCAGAAAGGGACCTGGGGGTACTGACTGACAGCCGACTGAACATGATCCAGCA
This sequence comes from Ifrita kowaldi, assembly GCA_013398055.1. Lineage (NCBI taxonomy): Eukaryota > Metazoa > Chordata > Aves > Passeriformes > Cinclosomatidae > Ifrita > Ifrita kowaldi. Next base: position 39,462 of record VZRS01011070.1, read on the forward strand.
GTGTGCCCTGGTGGCCAAGAAGGCCAATGGCATTCTGGCCTGTATCNTTCATCTTGCTGTCTGTGCAAGAAGATCATATCATTCCACTTTATGGTTTCTGAACTAAGACAGAAACCTCTGGTACTGTTGGAGAGTTCATCTTTTGAAAAAGAGACAGGTTTGACGCAAATCCTAATAATAAAGAATTTAACATAAGTTCTCTTTTTTAAAGTAAGTCATTCTAGTGGTTAATTTCTTTCATACCTAGACAAATAGGGCCATTTCATGTTTGAATTAGTCTACCTTCAGCTTCCAGCCACTGAGGTTTACAATGACTTTTCTAATTAAGCACATCTTTACTGTCTGATACCTACTGTCCATTTAAGTTCCAAAGAATCAAATCATCTTACAACATGCAGGCAAAAACTGTGTACTCTCTTGCTTGCCCTTCCTCTGCCCCACTAACCTCTGGCTGCAGCTCTAATGAACTACACATATTGCCTTTTGTGACTTTTATGTATGTCACATAACCTGTGAAATACACAGGTCAAGTGGATGAAAAAGAGAAGGCAAAAGTTTGGCAAATCCTTATCTACAGTTAAGGAAGTATGGTCATTGAAAAGGAAGCATGTAAGTTCTTTCTAGGTACAAGTCTTGGATTTCATTATGTTTCTTTCAACTACAGTGAAGTTGGGGTACACAGGGTTCCCTGTTTCAAATGACTCAATTTTCTCTTTAATGAAAATTAAAGAATAATGATGCAAGCAGAAACGTTTTGTGACTTTCATCAGAATAGCTTTTTCTAGCAGAGTTAGCTCCAATAACCCACTCTTAAATCTACTCACATAACCAGACAAAAAAAGCATCACATTTAGCTTGAACCAGGAATATTATAAATAAATAATAATAATAAACAACAAACAAACAAACAAAACAGACCCAACCCACAATTAGATGGTTAGCCTATACCTCTTCAGGCTGTCTAGGGATTTTTCATTTAGATGTTATCCTTAAAAAGCAAACATTACATTATATTTTACATCATTTGAGAAACAGAACCACAGGAAAATCAGGGTGTTAAGTGAACAAACTTGGTATTGTATATTCAAGAATTATTTAGCATGCAATTATTGAAGTCACCAGCAGCAACTGCACAGTTCAATTTGCTAAAGGTATTATACTATTAAGCTATACTCCCTTCTCTTTTTTCTAAAATAAATCCTCCTGTATTTAAATTTGTCAATCTCAGTGCCAGCTAAAGTTGAATTTATTTTGGAAAATGTGACTATCCTTCCATATCAAATAATTATATCTTTCATTAATTTTGATGTTATTTCACTGATATGAAAATAATTCTTCTGTACCTAGGTTAGGCAACAACATCATTTCATGTATTTCACTAATGAACTTTTACATTAAGAGTCAGAGCTAAATGATTTTGTCTAATTAAAAGAAAAGTTAATGTTTTGACGTCCACAGGTAACATTTATCCATTCTTCATCTTCCTGACAATAACAGGCTGTGCCAGAAATGCTAAGAGAAAGTATATTTCTTCTGGTAAAATGACTGAATCAGGACTCAAGAGACCTCACCCTGCTGCAGACTATCTGTATGACCTTTGGCAAGTCACTTGATAGATATATGCTTAATAGCTATACCTGCAATCCGAAAATAATATCTGCCAGGTGTGGTAGGGATGTATTTGCTTTATATTTAAGGGTCTAGAAGTAGCTCAGAATGCTGAATCCTCCATGAAACAATGAATTTGAGAATATGGCTGGAATATGAAAGAAATAAAAGAGTTCTGAATTAGAGAAACACTACTAATCTATTGAAAAAAATATATAAAAAATACTATTCAAAATAAAATCCATTACATGATAATGTGTAATATCAAGAAAACAAACTTACAACTACTAGGCATTTTGGCAAAAAGCCTCTCAAGGACCAATTAGAGATATGAGTATTGTTCACAACTCTGCTTTTCTCCAGGCCACATGTGTAACCACTGGCAATTCTTATTAAATATCCTTTCCTACTTAAAACACTACAGTGTAGTGTCATACCTGAAAATGTTTCCCTCCATTCTTTCATAGGGTAAATTATTCCTAATGCTTGATTGTTACTGCAAAGGGATATCTGGAGGGGAAGGGCAGAAAAGGAGAACACTAACTGCTAAATTGGTGCCCCCAAGAAAAATTTGGTCTCTTGGCAGTCCTGGAGTACTGATGATCATAGGGAAGAAGCAAATATCAGTACCTGATTTGGCTGGCACGAATCTGAGGGATTCACTTAGTACCAAAGAAGCACAGTACAGAGTTCTTGTTGTCTTACATATATTTACAGTCACTCCTAACATAGTAAAAAAGGGATAGGAAAATCATTTTTTCCCCTGTGTAGCATAACAGGCGGCTAAGTTTACAAGACTCTGGGAATTACGTCTTTTAGAGCTCAGACAAGTTTAGCATGCCTACCGAAAAGAGCTTATACTCTGTGACCAGTTTGCACTACGTTCAATGGGCAAGAACAGGGAGAAACTGCACTAATGGAAAAGTCAGATGAATCATCTGGGATGGATCACCTGGCAAAAGGCTGTTTTAAGTGCAGTGGTGCAGGAGAATTTAATGCATGAGAGAAGGTACTGTGTACAAGGAGAAAAGGAGAGAGAAAATACAGGCTGGTGAACAACAGCCACAGAAAAGACTTGTGCCATGTTGCAAAGAAACAGCAATAACTCTAATATAATAATTAATAAACCCTAATTAACTGATACTGGTAATAATTCCAGAGAGTGCTGTTGCTATTTCATATTGATGTTCTGCCATTTTAGGATATCTACGTCAATTCTATTTAAGTGTTAATACACTCTGGGCCGTCAGAAAAGATAGCATTGCAAAAGTCTAAGGAGAGTACAACATCATGTTTCATAGGGAGAAAGGAGGAAAAAAAGGAGTTCTTGCTTTCATCACCTTTTCTTACCCATGTTCTCTTCCTTTCTTCCTTATACCTGCTACTGGGCACATCACCCACCTGCCAGTCCTCTCATCTCCTCTTCTTTTGGTCTCACTTTTATGCAGCTTGCAGAAAAGTAAGGCAAAGGAAAAGGAAATACACTAAGTGTGTACTTGATAGACAGATGAGAGAAGGTGGAATTCCTTCACCACAGAGATGAGGTAAGATAAGGGTAAAAACAGAGTGAAAACTCTTCTTTGGAGGTGGTGAACTATGTCTGATAAATCATGCACTGCTTACTCAGAAAACTCATTTGTATACTAGTACCTGGAAAGGAAAACAAGTTTAATTAAAGATTAAATTTCACTGTAATGCATGGAAATTCTTTTAAGCTACAATATCAAATGCTATTTGAATGACGACAATATCTTTTTGTTGTTGGTTAGGAACAAAGGCATCAACTATGTCAGTCTGGGACATTCTCACTGTAAAAATGTTCAATCACAGCCCTCAGCCCCCTGCCTGCTGACCAAAACTGTGGTCAGATATAAGGAATTAATGCCATTAATACTGGTGCGGCTTAGTCTGAAATACTGCATGTAGTCACCAAAACTCAATAAAGTTAATTCTAAAGGAATGAGAACGGGTGCATTAAAATGCCATGTACGATGTAGAACATATTTTGCATGAGTGAAAAGACAGAGTTCTTCAGCCTAGAACGGAAAACCAGCAAAACCAAGACTGAGTGAGAGTATCATCGTTTCCTAAAAATACATCAGGGGAATAAACAGAAGAGAAGGAAGCTCAAGAAAAAAAGCTATTGCCTAAAATGAGCAAAATAACATTGTATGGTAAAGGGCAATGCCGGCACAAGAACAAATGAGCAAAACCTAGATGTGACTCAGTTTAGCCTACAACTTTTGATATTTTGAAACACTAGAAGAATACAATTTTGTAACAATATTCTAACAGAAATGTTCAGCAAGGATCTGTATTTTTTTGGTCTTAGAGCTTATTATGGTCAGACAGATATGACTACATGATAGAAATTGCAATAAATCATTGGGCATTATGATCCAACGATTTTTATGTTTCTATTGCAGATGTATTGGGCATGTAGATGAAGATGGCTGCTAAAATTGCAGAACAAGAATTTATTTCAGCAACATTCATAACTTTCTTCCCATAAACTCTAAATTTAATGGTATTATTATTATTACTACTTCTCCAATTTTCCTGGGTTTCTGAAGTTGTCATCAGAGCACATCAGCGCACAACCTCATCTTCTTACCCATACAGTCCCATTGCAGCAGCACCTACACACATACAGCACATAGAAATTCCTGTTGTCTACCTGCATCTGTGAGTTTCTTCTGTATGTATATCCACAGTTAAAATACCTTTTTTTAAGAGATGTCTGCTATTAGTGGCTGCCTGTTTAACATTCTATGTACCAATTACAAGCGAGGGGACTGTGTATAACAACTCCACCTAATGGGATGGAAACACTTTAGCATGAACTCTGAAGCATAAGGATCATACATATAACTAATTTTTTTATGTCATGGGAATGTTTATTGCTTTTTTTAACTCAGATACTACATTGATAACAGTCTAGAACAAAAAATACAGATTATTTTGTTGTAGAGACAACAACAGAGAATGGATCTGCAGATACTCCATCCCAATCAACATTGAGTAAGGAGTAGCTACACACATGGAACTACATAATATGAATCAATCGTAACTTATAATTAAACTTCTTGGATAAATTTATCACTCAGTCCATCGTGTTATTCCTGTGCCATCAGTCAGCATGTTACCTTTAGTGAGGTGCCTTTGTTCTTCAGTGAACACACCTCCATGAACATAAGGATGTTCAAAGGTTTATTCATAGCTAAAAAAAGGTTTATTTGCAGTTACAGTAGAGCAATAATATTGTAACAACCCTATAGATATAACGGTATAACCTTTTTGTCCAGTATAGATCTTCAAGGAAAGTTATAATAGGAGATCTATAAGAGTGCATTTTTTTCCCATTATTGCCATACCAGTGAATTTCTATGACCCTTCCTCAATCCTGTAGTGGAATGGGATGTCCCATCCAATCTCATTCTGTGTGTCTTCTTCCCCCTCCCTATCCCCAAAAAGAATAATACAAGAATATTGTGCTGATCAATTTTTCTATGTAGACAAGATCAAAATGTCCTCAGTGTTCAGAAAAAAAGGCCATACTCTGTGGCAGTAAGCCAGAGGATTTCTGACAGTTGACATTCAACAAACAGTAGTGCTTTTGAGAGAACATGGCAAGCAACTGAGGATACAAAGTTTAAATTTGTTTGCACAGCTTTTGTACTGTACAATAGGTCAACAGTGACAGATGCAGACACACCTGAACTTACAGTGTCTTGCCAAAGCCAGAAAGACACGTCTAGAAGTGAGCTGGCAAGTCTGTCTGTGATTGCTATACCAAGTGAACTTTCTCTGCTGGGCCTTAGCCAGGTGAGGGGTTTATGTAGATTGCATTTTTTATTAAACACAGCATGTCCTGCACATCTGAAAGTCATGTTGATCCCCATACCATCAATACAGAGAACAGCCAGAACTAGAAGATTCACAACGTTTATTATAAATTATAGCCAACTGATAGACAATTTAATGCAAAGATGTCCTTCTGGGTTGAACTCACAGACAAAAACTCTGCAAAATATTTTATCTGCTTTCTTGCTGCACAAAAAGATATAATTTATAATTTCCCTCAAAATTTTGTTTGGCCTGTCCTTAAAATGCCTCTTAATATCTATTCCATAACCTCTTAGACAGAAAAAAACATCCAGTTTGTAAACTTTTTCTCTGTCACCTTCCTTCTCTATGACACCATATATCCTTCTCAATATGATAAGAAAACATTCCTTTATGTGACAATTCAAGTCTCATTAAAAGCTTAAGAATGCAACTTGCTTGTACATCTTCATCTTTTGGTTGAACATGGGTCTATCAGATGTGGAAGAACCTTTTTGTTTTGATTGTCTCTGGTACTTCCTCTCCCATATTTTTGTATGCAAGCAGGTGCTGATTCAATGCTCATGCTCTTTCCATCACATGACAAGAAGCTGTGACATCATGTGGAGAAGCCTGGCACATTTTGCCCACATGATAGATGTTCATTTGTCTGTTCAACTATGTGGCAGCAGCACAAAATCCTTAACTACATCCAAAGAAGTGGCAGGTTTAGCTAAACCTTAGAGATGGCTCCTCTGATTTGAAGCAGCAGCGACATCCGGTGAAAAGCTGCTAGTCCAGCTGGAGCTTGCTCTGTGCCTGTGATTGCAGTCAATTTTTTTCTGTCGCTAAAAAATACATCAATAATGGATAACATTTGGAGTAGAGGGCATGAAGGAGAAAGAGAAGGGCTGTGGATATGGCTGCTCTCTGCAGTCCTGCAAGTTCTAATCCACAATTACCTTTGCCTCTTGGCCCTCCTCCATACAAGGTTTCCATTTTGGAAGCAAAACTATCTAGAACATACTGTCCTGAGATTGTATATTTCATTTTCCACAGCAAACTTTCTTTACTGTACAACTAAATTCTTGTAGCCATGTCACACAAAGCGAGATTTCTTCTATAAAAATTTGTGTGTGTGTATATAATGGTATCTTGTTTTTTTAATTTATGGAGTGTTTCCTTCTTTTGCTTTGGTTAAGGATAATCAAGAGAGCCTGTCTGACCTTCTCCACAGTAGGAACTGTTATATGTGCTGGTTTTCTTATATCCACAGTTATTCTTTCCATAATAATTAGCCCTCACTTCTTTAATCTCTCTTCATATGGAAGCTCCCATCAAAGGCTTGCACAGAGAACTGGATTTGGTTTTAGAAAAGAAAACTTCTGTTAAACTAATTGAGAACTTCTTTGAGGAAAATGGAACAAACGTATCAAGATAAAGGGGGACAGCATAAAAAATTAAAAGTAAGCTTTCTTTTCTTTGCATACTGGAAATACCTCAGGCTAAGAGCTTATTGAACAGGGCACGTATATTATTATCTCCTTCTCAAGGGACTTGCTACCAAAGGCTTTTTGTCCTCACTATTAGTTATGTTGGCAGGTGTTCCTCGCAGCTCAGAACTTGGCCGTTTGGATATCATCATTTAAGTTATATCAGAATCTCAATCTCCTGACAGGTGCAATTTGATGTCATTCTGTGCTACACAAAAATATATTTCTTAAATGCAACACATTGGGCTGCTACTTTTTTCCTAGCATAGAGCAGAACTTTAGTGAATACTACCATTTGATCTCAGCACATGGCTTGGAGCTCAACTGATTGATTGTTAGTGTTCATCTTATTCTTGTGAACTTGTCTCTACTATTATATGATTTTGGTTTAATCTCGCTAAAAAAATCCACACTTTTAATTTTAGCAAGATCAACACTGACAGATTTTGCATTCTCTGGAAACTGAGGGCTTGGATAAAAAGTTCTGTCCTGCATATGGAAACTCATCAGAAGACAGACATTGGGCTAGATAGTATCATACAGAATTTTGGTAAACACAGACTTGAGGGGTTTTTTTCACAATATATTTTCCATGAGAATTTAAAATGACATGTGTTATGATTGTTTTGCCAGGAATGAAAAAAGACGAGGACCAACACTCTGTGCTCCTGCTAAAAAGTAGTGAAATGCCACCAACTGCTTCCCACAGGAGCCTGGGAAAATACATTATGTCATCTGAACATGCTAAAGAACAGGACTTGTCACCTGAGTTAAAAAGGAGCTGAAGAGTTACAATTTGGTGACATTGGGAAGGATGAGAGAAACATATAAAGGCGATTTGGAAAACCTAAATAGTTGAAAGAAAGGAACATTGGCACTTCTAGGCTTTGTTCATTATCAGCCTGTCCTCTTCCTACAGCTGTCAGTAAGTTGGCAGAGTGCCCCTCTCCTTTCTGGGCTATTCACCACTCACAGTTTTTTGCCCAGCTTCAGAGAAATCCAACTGCTTCACAGTCACCTGCTGTTGCTCTTAAGTGATGTATAGTTTCCTGGGACTCTATTAGCAACATGATCTGAAGCTTTGCTGAACAAGGAGCACCAGGGTTCCTGTCCAAGGTTGCTGTTTTGGGGCCCTCAGCCTCAACAGCTGTTTGTTTTGCCTCTTGCTCTTGGTTGCTGTTGTGAGCCATATGGAGGCATGCTTCCTATCTTCTCTCAACTCTTCTGGCTACATTTCACAAGAAGCTCTGCAGCAAGTCAACTTTTGTTTAGGATTCCGGCCTCAGAGGCTTGGCAGACCTCTAATCCTAAAAATCCTGTATATGGCTTTCTTGTCCATCCATTGCGAATCAGAAATAAAAATGTTGTGTTCATCTCAACTTAATGGAAAAATCTTCTTTTCCAAGACATCATGGCCCAAAGTGTTCCCTCATATGCATGCAGATGACATATGATGCTGAAGGGATCTCTGTGTGTGCCAATGAGTGCTGGCAGCACATCCCTTCCCTCAGAGGTATGTCGCTCTATCTGAAGTTCTCAGAACCTATAGATTACCCATCTCTCTGTTCCCCAACAGATGTCAACAACTGGGTCTTGCCTACAGGCTTACACCTGGGGTTGAGACATTTCCAAATTACATGAACGGGCCACAAACACAGGAAAAATACAAGAGTGCATTTTAACACAGCCATCCTCTGTGCCTATGAGTGTATGTTGTACTTTCAATACAGAAGAAGTGTGCAATGGAAGACAAAACTCACTTTTAGTTTATCCTCTTTTAGACATAATTTTAGAGTATATTCCTGAAAGGTAGTCAAGATAATTTTGAAATATTCACAGTATTTTTAAAAACAAGTGTCTCAGTGGCTTTGCAGTGGAAACCAGTATTTTAAAGTCAGAGATTTTCTCAGAAGTTAGCATAAAACACTACAAAGTGTTGACTGGCTGGAAAATGAGATTTGCCAAATCAATTATGTCATTGATTTTTCTGCATGGGTAGCTCACCTCCTGCAGTAGCCAGAAAAAGCACTTCCTTAAAGACTAGTGCACCAATCCAATCAGCCATTAGCTATTTTTGTTGGCTTTTTTTGGCATGTTATATATCAAAGAGAAATATACACATTTCTTACACAACCTCATCAGATGGTAGTCTTTTTCCTGAGACAAAAGGCTGGATGTTTTATTGTCCTGGAAAAAGAACGTTAGATACCTAACTTAAAGAAGTCTTAAAATAGTTTTGAATGGATCTGGGAAAGTAACCTTTCTAAAATTATAGTCTTCCTTTTCCCAAAATTTTGCTGGTCTGCGCATTAGAGCAGACTTGTGCTACATGTCAAATAGAATAAATCTGTTCTGGTATAAGCCTAACATGACCAAAGTGAGGTTTGGGTACAGTGTTGACTGCAGGCTCCCCTCTTTAAGTGCAGGATGTAGGAGCTAAGTAAACCCATGGGAATATCCTTCCTTACCCAGTAGTCATCAGAGTTTGAATCTTCGGAGGAGCTGGTGAAGATTGTTCCTGTTCAGTGGAAAAAGGGAGAATGACAGACAAACTGTATATCAGAGGATGGGAGATGCCTGTTACTTTCTTGGGATGATGCACCACTCATGACTCAACTCTGAGTTAAGGGTTTGCTGTACCCTAAATGTACATCAGCAATTATGAGACATAAAAATGATTCTAGATCATATGTCCCTTGAAAAGAAGAAATCAAGCCCAACAAACAGAAAACCCACAGTGACAGTGGGTAAAGTATTCCACTGAAAGAACTGTGTAGAAATCAAGGGGGTAAAAACTAAAACTGGACAGGGCTGGGAGAGACATTTTCTCTTTGTAAGACTCCTTGTATTATTTTATTCTGCTTTTAGTGGTCTATAGTCCTTTATCACAGCTTGCTAGATTTATGTACTGTTGAGCATGATATTGAAAATTATTCATGCTTTTGCTGCTGATTGGATTACTCCAATCTCACAATAAAGTCTATCTTAAGCATATACCAAGCTGTTCAGAAATCTGCAGTTCATACTCTTTTCCAAGAATTATAAATTCAGCATCTACCATAGAAGCTTACGTCCCAGCTTTGACATTCTGAGTGAATTATAATTGATCTATTGGGGGCTATTTCTCAATTTATTTCTGCCAAATTCTCAGAAAATTTGTCTCCACACAGAGAGACAAATTACAGGTACAGTAACCATGGCTCTTCATTATTTCCAAGTTAGGAGTGACCATGCCTGGACTTCGGGTAGGTATTCAAGACAAACACAATAGAGGACTATAGAATCAGAGAATTCACGTAAAATAATTTAGGTTGGAAGACATCTCCAGAGGTCATCTAGTCCAACCCCAGCCTCAGAGTCCTGACCAGGTTATTCAGAACTGTGTCCTACCCAGTCCTGAATCCCTTCATGGACAGAGGCTCCACAACCCATTTAGGCAACTTAAGTATTTAATAATTTTTATGGTTAAAAAACCCCATTTGAACATTGAATCAGAACTTCACACGTTCCAGCGTGTGCCCATTTCCTCTCATCACATTGCTGTGCACCTCCAACTGCAAGGCTCTGTCTCCTTTGTATCCTCCAGACCTTCAGGTGTAGGCAGTAATAAGGTGTCCTTTCTATTTCCTATTTACAGGCTGGACAAAAACAGGTCACAGGCTGTCCTTGTCTGATGTGTGCTTTATTCTCCTTGGCTTGGGGTCTCCACTGGACTCACTTCTGTATGTCAATGGCTTTCTCATATGTACTCATGGCAAAGGAAACACTTTCTTCAAATAGGGTGGAATCTCTGCTTTCATCTAGATGTGTGGGAGACGCGACATAAGGGAGCAAGATCTCAGTGTTTATAGCCCTGAGTCTATAAGGTAGAAATCTTCCTGAGGGCACCAGATGACAGAGGTGGGTCCAAATTTCAAGATAAATATTTTAATTTGCCCTAAGCAATAGCATTGTTTTGGGGGTTTTTCTCCTTTTTTTTCTAATCCAGTCTATTTCCTTTGTCAGAGATTCATGAGTTGATTCCTACAAGCCAAAGACATAGGCCTCTAAAAGACCCAAGCAGCATTCACACACCAATCAATTTCTGTCATAACCTCCTGGGAATGAAATCCTATGTACGTTTGGAATTACTAGTTAATTCTTTATGGAATGTATGATAGCTGAAAAATATTCCACACAGATCTTTAAAAGTATTTAATACCATATAAAATATAATGTATTAAAAACAACAACAAAAAAAACAACAAGCAAACAAGCAAAACCACACACAAAGCAAAAGACAGCCTTTATTTAACAATGTAAGAAATAGAGAGAAACACACAAAATAATATATGCCTCATTTTCCACGTTTTCAAAACACTCTATGGATTTATGGCTATTTAGGATCTTTGAGACTCCCTGAAGCATTTATCATCCTTGCACAATGCTAAGAGTATACTGTATTTCACAGAATCTCTTTCTCTGATGCTGTAATATTAATCTCATTGTTAACCTAAAACTTCTATACACACCCTCTACCCTGCACATCTGAAGTGTTTAAATTTGCCTTAGCAACATCTCACTTACTTTTTTCCATCTCATGAAATTTCTAATGCACAAACTCTAGTCTTTCATAGGGTATTTTCCAAGATCATTTTCAGGAAGTCAATGAGAATTTTCAATGTATGTAATATTCATCTGTGTGGAGACAACCTAGGCACAGGAAAAATCCCCGGCCATAAGCGCTATAAATTGTGTTTGTTTGCCTTTACTTAGAGCTCAAAAAATATTTTATAAATTTCATTTTGTGGCCAAAAAAACCCCAAAACCCCACAGAGAAATTTTGGCTTCAATTGTTTTTCTGAAATAGAATATTCATTTTTGGTCAGATTGGAACCCCTCTGCCCATGCCTCGTCACTTGAGAGGCAGGCAAAGCTCTTCTCCCAAGAGAAGTACTGAGTACTCAAGGTACTGAGCAGGATCATCTAAACATGGCAGGAAGAAAAGGGACATGGAATTAAATTTACTACCTTTTAGAAGAAGAAGAGATGAAACTGGGCACTTTATGTCATAGAAGTGTTGTGCATCAAGCTGTTTATAAGGAAGTATGCCTACATCCTGCCTATGTAAAGGGCAAGTTTCTTGCAAACTGTTATGCAATTCTACTTGAACTTTATCTGAGTTATTCTTGACTTTCATCAGCTTTTGTATTTGACTACCTTCACTAACTTGTCAAGTCGATATAATTGACCAGTATCAGCCCTTGCTATTGAGACAATCCTGAGAGTCTAGAGGGTCTTCAATCTGAGTGTTTTACTGTGACCAATAGTTGATCCATGTCAAAGTTATAACTCCTTGTGCTTGACCTAATTGTCTGTGGGGCAAGGAGAGAAATACAAAATAACAATACCATCCTACATTTATCAGCAAGTTAAAACCCACCAGGACTACAACACTGGCTGAATTGTTGACGAAAGTAGAACGTGCTGTATGCAGTGAGCTCTACTTATCACACTAATCAGAAATGTCTCATTGTCGCTTTGGGCTTTCTGATGTTTGTTGCTTTAAACACTCCAGCTGTTTAAAGGATGTCTTTTTATGACACGTGAACACAGCATGCAGCAGAATGTCTCCTAGCTGGGAGACAAGACACTACTACAAAGCACTTAATAAAGGCATCGGTAACAATGACTACAACAATCACAACAAAAGGAACAACCAGTTATTATTTTACAATAACACTGAACAATATCGATGGTCATGTTATTGTTATTGTTATTGTTACCACTACTACCTGTCTGTACTTTGGACAGTTTTTCTCAGATTTCTGGAAACAAGCAGGGACTTGGAGGCTCAGAGCTGTGCTTTGCTTGAGTGCACTCTTCTTCCAGTAAAAACTGAGGCTGGGATGGGCAATAAAAAAGATCTATTACTGTTGGAAACTGTCAACACTTACTTCCAGGTCAATGAAGTCACTGAAAGTCTAACCAAATATTTTTTTAGGTCCCTACTTGAGGTGTTTTGTCCATGATTGACGACAGGTTGTTGTGGCTAAGATTAGCTTCATAAGGGAGAGAGTGAAATACAGATAAGGCTAACTATTAGATGCCTTACAAGTGACTAGAAACTCACCCACAAATTAGAAAATAGAACTGCTCCATAAAAGGGAAAAAACTCAAAAAGGAATCCACTTTGCAGAACGGAGTTATTTAGGCTACTTGCAGAAAATGTCATAAAGAAGAGAGGCTGCATGATATGTTTAATTCCAGAAAAGATGGATATGCTTTCCTCTGCTTGAGATGTGCAGCTAGAAGTTCTGTCCTAGAGTTGATCCTGCAACCCACTTTTTTTTTTTTCCTCTAAAGTAACAGTGATTCTGCTTTTCTTTTCAGTACATATTCAGTTGTTGGAATAATATGGAGTGTGAGTAGACCAGGTTAAATTGTCTAAGTTTCAATACCAATTTAAACTTGTGCCTGTACAAATGCACAAAGCCCTGGCCTCTATGAGAAGGCCTCTCGCTTTTCAAGAGAGGAATTCTTAATTCATCTCTATTGAAGTGCTTCTAATATGCAAAATAAATTTTGGTGGAAAAAGCATGGCTGAGAACAACCTTATAGCCCCTACTACAGAATTCCTTTGGCAGCCTTGAGTTCAAACCAGCATTGGAACCTCCACTAAAAATTTTGTAGAAAACTGAACACTCTAAAATCAGAATTAATTAAATCTGTCTTTTCTGCATTGCTGCACTGCATCATTAATTTCTCGTCACTATTTTGGGAGGGTTGGGTCTTTGCCTGGAATTTCCAATGAGGTACTCTAAGAAATGTTCATTACACAAGTTTATCTTACACACAGGAGTGGGACAGACCTTGAGATACTCAGCAGTGTTCCAGTTTGTTTAGTGATGTACAGATATAGTCATTGAAACGTAAGTACTGGGACCAAGACTCAGAAAGGTTTTTAAGGTCCTGAATCTGAAGCAGTCACCACTTCTATTACTTTCAGTTAATTAAAAGCCAGCAGGATAAATTCCTTTGGGGATCAGCTTTCTTGCAGCTATAGATTTTTACGGGTTTAGGCATCAGTTGAGTAAGGTCTTATAAATGCTACTGACACCTGAATCTTAGAAACCCTTGGGTGTTTGAAGTAAAAAGTTTAATTCAGTCTTGTCAATCTATCTCCTTCTCTCTAACCTCATTTCATCCTGTCACAGCTGAAGTTTCCTCAAGGATAGATTTACCTTTGTGCACAGTCTATATTTGCTGGTAGTAGTTATTTGGTGTTGGAGGAGATAAAGCTATTGCTGAGAATTGTGCTGTTCATGTTGACTTCGATTCTTTAGGTGATATACTTTGGAAGAAACTTTTGTTTTAGTAACTACTGTATTATCATTAGTCTTTGTTATTATGGCTTTATCAGACAAATGTGATTTCACTATTTGGTTAAATTAAAAGTCCAGATACTGAAAGATATAGACCTACATAAGATACTTGTTTTAGAACTTCACGACATTTTGATTAAAAAATATGCACTATACACTATCATCTATGTACATTCCAAATTAATTAAGAAGTAGCTTGCTGACATATTTAATGAAGTATTTGTGGGTGAGCAATCATGATCAAATAGAGATAGTACTAGTGGAGGTACACATTAATTGATATGGCGAGCTAACATTTTCACCTGTATGCAGTTGTAAAACTACAGTTCACAACATATGTGGCTGACACAGACTGCAGAGTGTCCAACTAATAAGGACCAATCAGTTATGCAGAGGAATCAGAGTTTCTCAGCAAGCCACCACCTTCCAAGTTAAAGATAAATGTAAAATACGCAACAAGGAATAAGAAACACTGGTCACAGCTCCAGAATAAGACATTATCCTCTGGAAGATAAAACTTCTAAAACACTTTGAGTCACTGCTAATTAGTACCTGGACATGAACCTACTTGCAATACAGTGGCAGAAGTAGCTCAAGTTTGAACCAGGATTTGAGGAATAATTTTATCACTGTATGATGCATTTCTGGGACTAACTTGCCAAAACTATATATAGGGTTCCATTAAAACTGTTGAGATTGACTTCTTAAAATAGAGACATGGTTCTGTTGTATTCCTACTGTTAAAAAGATTTTGGAAAATCTGAAAGCACATACAAAAGAGCTGTTGCAATAATTCAATCTCTTAAGAAAAGGCCTTACCAAGAGACTTAAAGGAATCACTGTAGTTTATTAAAAAAAACAACAAAAAAAAAAAAGATTGAAAGGTGACTTAATTATAGTTTATAATATCTTCCTGGTGAGAAAATATTGGCTTTTAATGGATTCTTTAATCTACTAAAGAAAGACATAATAAATCCCCTTAATATATACGGCAATCACTTCACCCACCAGTGAAACAGAGATACTTCTGAATAAGAGTATGGAAGTTAGCAGTGTTCAAGAGCAATAAAGAGTAATTAAGGGCAGAAATAAAGCAGGATGTTATGGGCAATTAAAACTACAGGAGTAGTCTTGAAGGGGAGGATATTTTTCCAAACGGATTTTCTCAGAACATAAGGCCAGAAATTCCTATTCTTTGTGAAGTCACTTTATAAAGTATCACAGCTTCTTTAATGACCAAAGGGGGCAGAACTTCTACTTTTTGCACTACTCAAAGCATATTCTTTCAAGTGAGGTACCTTAAGTGCCACAATGAGAAAACAGAGCAGAATCTTTTTCACACTGGGTTTCTCTCAAGCTGTGCTCAGCTGCCAAGGCACCCATATCCCATTCATGTAACTGTGTAGCCACATCAGTAATGGCTTCTCATGGCTGTGACGGGTTTTGCGCAGAGGAAACTATTCCCAGTGGTACATTGCTTCTCATTGTGTATTAACAGTGTGTCATCATATGCTCTTGGGGTGTGAAAAAAGTATGAGTAGCTGCTCATATCTGTCATTTGTTGGAACAAAGACTAAGATGACAGCTGATATAGTGGCTTGTGTTAATTTGACAATGTTCACTTGAGACTGAGACCAGAGCATTTATCTGCTATCTAAGCCAAATCCTGTCATACAGATGAACAGGTAGGGCATTCATTGTTTTTGTGTCACTTTGTCCCCTAACCATTGCAAGGACAAAAGAGCAGGAACTGTTTTATATCCAGTTTCTGCCTCAAGCAATGTCCAGAGTTTGTCTCCAATTATCTGGGAAACAGAGACTTTGCCTTTCTAATAAAAAAAAAATTGTGATGAAGTTTAAAAAGTGACAAAAAAAGTGTAATGTCTACACAGAGTGATTGCAATCATCAAATTAAAGCACAATTCTGGGGAGAAGACAATGTGGAGAAAGTGGCCGTACAGGCAAAGTCATGAAAGACAGCAAACAAAGAAGCAAAGATTATAAGGAGACAGAATAAAAAGGTAGGCTTGGATATTATCAAAGTAGACCTTCACATCTATCGCACACTGGTGGAAGTGGGACTCCCTTATTCTGAGCTTCCAAATCTAGGAAAAGAGTGGTACTATAAACTATAAACACTCCTAATCATTCCCTACAGAGAAAAAAGATTGAAGATAAATGAAAAAGATTCTTCACTCAGTAATCCCATAGTCAATGTATACAAGATGGCCTTATGCTAAGATTTCTCTAAATCACACAAACACTTATAATCTTTCCATTTTTACTCTCAGTAAAGCAAACCTTTGATACCTCCAACACTGTCTTTTCAAAGTGTTAGTACGAAATTAATGACATAAAACCGCAAATATGAACATGCCATTTTCCATGTAGTGTTTTGAATGCTGAAAGTTCTCTCTATCATTTTTTAGGCTTTGTTGTTTTTTTCCCCTGCAGTTCTGATGACTGGAACTTGTTTGAAAAATGCACTTAAAGAAAATCCGAGGGTTTGCAGACAGTAAGACTCCCGAGATTGGGGTTTTTGAAAATTCACAACAGTTATGAAACACAGAAAAAAATCACAAGGCTTGCCAGCACAGAATGAATAAAGTGAGAAAATAATCTTCCTGCTTGTGTCCCAGATACCTAGGATACCTACAAGCTTTCGCTTGTAGGCTCTGCATTTACAATCAGAAATTTTACTGACACACTTGAACTAACGGATTTCAGATTTGTACATCTGAGGGTTGATGCAAGGATTTTCTCAATAAAGCAGTCTTGACTTGGGGACTCACTTTGGACAAGAAATAAGCATTAAAGTTGTATGAGAAAAGCACATCAGTAAAACTTGAGGTTTGGTGGGAAAAAGCTTAGGTGATATAGAGAAAAGTCTTTCCTGATCTCTCTGGTTTTGCTCAGGTTTTTTCTCTACTCTAAATTCTTTCTGGTTTTGGACAAAACCTTTTGGCTTCTCATTTAATTCATTTGTTTTATTGCTTGCTTGTTCTTAGCATCCCTAGATTGCAGCAAACCATGTCCCACAATGTTACCAACTTCAGTTATGCTTATTTGCTATCTTTTCTGCTTCTCATCAAGAGCTAGTCAAACCTACGAGCAGTTGTATCTAAGTAGTTATAAGGAATAATTATGAAGTTTCATGCCATAAAATGCTTATATAAATGGATTCATCAACACATGTAAATTTTCTTTGTTTACCTTGATGCGAAGAAAATGTGCATTCAAATTCTGTGAACAGGCTTATTTACAATTGAGAGGCTCTGAAAAAACAGAAACATTTTTGTCCTTGGTAACCCAAAAAATGTGTATTGTATGGTGTATTTTATCTGTGCTACACCAGTTCTGCCCAACATAGTTACTGCTCCAGGGCCAGGAAGGTGGTTGGCCCAGGGTCCCTTTAAGAGAGAGGGCAACACCCATACAAGGTCTCCTTCTCTTTCTCTTGCCGTTCTTGCAGGGCTGCTAAGAGAGTTGCTTCTCCAAGCCAATGCAGAAATCTTCTTTTCTCTCTGAGCTCCTTGTTTGGCACAGGTCTCCAAGAAACTGCATTTCCCAATCCTAAACTGTCCCTGGGCAAATTCCATAAATACTTGTCTGGAGCCACCAAGCCAGGACTGGGGACAAAGGCTGCGGTTTTTGGTGCCCAGCGGGACTGCTTCTTTTCCTCTGCAATGTGGTGCCACCTCAGAACTGCAGTGCTGACATCAACTGGGTCCAGCCCACCAAAAAAGTAGAGAAATTCACATTGCTAGTAGAGAAATTCACACTGCTAGTTTCTGCCACTGCCACTGTCAATAGAACTGCTGCTGCCGGCGGAGCAACCTATCAAGTGGCATGGACTGGCTCGAGGGGCACTTGAGTGGTTTTGGAATCAAGGTTTCTTTTTGTTTTGTCCTTGTTGCCTTTTGGTTGTTGTTTGGGGGAAGAGGGAGTTTTTGTCACTGCACAAGTTCAGTTGCTCCCTTGATATTTCCCCCCCCGTTCTCTCTCTCTCTCTGTGTTCTTCTCTGTCCATCACATGGTCAGGAGAAGGGGGCTTATCTGCCATCTTGCCTTTGTCCCTTGGACCACGCAGTCTTCTACAGAGCCTGCCATCTTGAGGGAGGGGCTTATCTGCCATCTTGTGTTCTTTGTTCCCAGGTAGTCCATGGGTTTCAGCACTGTTGTATCTAGTGCTTATTACTGTTATATTGATTATTGCTGTTTCATTTTTTTAGTAAACTCTTATTTTTCCACTTATGTCTTCTCACACATCTCTTCCTATTAGTGTAAGGGGAGCAGTTAAAACTAAAAGGGAAGGTAACTAATTTTGGAGTATCTGCCCTGTTAATTGTCTCAAACCAAGACAATTTCTTTGGCAGAAGCCTTGGTTTAAGCGAGCCTTCTCTTCTTTCACTGTCTGTACCACGGTTTGGTGCAATACATCTTTGGTTGTACAATTTCAGTAGTTTGTCTTATAAACCTCTGAAAGAAAATTGCTAAATAGAAGCCATAAAGATAGCACTGCAAAGCCAAATCAGAGTATCACTGGATATTTCACGCTGCAGGTAGAAGGTGTTTTAAAACGTGTTATTGCATGGGAGCATGTTATTGCTCCCTTACCATGCACCTTTTTTCTTCATCCTTGCATTTCAGTAATATAAGATAAATTTATGTCTGCCTCAAAGAGAGAGGCTGCTGGAACACTCCAGGCATTTCTATTGCTGAGAGCAAACCAGTCCCAAGAAAGAGTTAATTCTTCTCTCTCACTGTGTTGGTCAGCTCAAAGAAGAGTCTCTCAAGATTCAACAGAACTCTGCTTCATTATCTTGCAAGGACCCATTTGGTTTCTGACCACATCCAACTATTCTTAGGAAAAGAAATCTCTAATTACAAGGATCAGAAGGGGATTATGCCAGGAGTTAGCCTGTGCCTCAAAAATGAAATGAAGAAAAACAGCTTTCCTTACCCATTTCAATTTTTTTATTAGTTCTTACTAATTTTAGATTATTTTTAACTAATTTAGATTCATTTTATTATCCCTCTACTTTGAAATCTTTGCTTATCATGTTATCTGAATGTATACAGAATATAAGGTAGTGGGAGACAAATAAACTCTGAAATAACCAAAATTGTCTTCTATACTTAAAATCTTATATTTTTGAAGTGTGATGTCATTTTGAACCAATCTAGGGGGAATGAAGCAGGTAGCAAGAAAGAAAATCTGATGAGAAGCTGATGCTGGTGGGAAAGAAAGCTGGGTGACAGTAGGAGATGCTGGGACATGGTGAGGACACCAGGGGTGGTGAGCAGTAAAGCTGGATTGATGTGGGGTGCTCCAGCACAGTGTGGAACTTGGCAGGCCAGGATCAAGGAACCAGGGACAGAGAAAGGGAGTCAACAGTAACTGAAGAGCCAAGTTCACATGTAAATAGGGTAAATGTCTCTCTGCTGACACGCAGTGGTAGGGCAGTCTAAAGAATCACACCTTCTGATAAGTTTCAGTAAAATACATTTCAGACTGATTATTGTTTGGGATGCAATTAATATAGGAGCCTTTTGTAGACAATTTGATAGAAGTGTGTAACAAAAGTGTGATATTGAATAAATTTGTGATGGAAATCATTGAGGGAATCATTGAACCAGGATAAGGTTGTCCTATACGGGTACTATAGAAGAGGGGTTGCAATTTACTTCTGTGATTCCAATGCTTATATTCGCCTCTGGGTGAGTAGGGCAGATGTGACACATTGTGGGACCGTGGCTGTAGTCACCACCATGCCAATGCAACAAATTCCCTGAGGGAACCATTTCAATTCAGAAATTCTCCTGGATATTGTCCTGCATAATCAAAGAGAACGGTTAGCCATTTTTCCTTCTGACTTTTCTGATGCAAACTCTCTACATGATCTCTGAAAATTCCCCTGCAGCATGTCCTGTTATACGTTCTATAGCCTGCAGAATATGCCTAGATTGCCTTGAAGAAATAAATTCATAGGTTCATAGATTACCACCTTTTGTGACAGTCTGTCTCTTTCTTTGTCAAAATACTTTCAAAACATCCTCAAGGTATGCCAGGTTGAATGCAAGTAAAAGTTGGTAGTTACAATATACAAAGTAGACAATAGAGTTACAAATAATTATTAAATACCAATGTGGAAATTAAAGAATAAATTTACTTAATTTGTGCTAGGATTAAACAGAAAAGACTCCTGTGCTTTTTTTCATTCACTGATACCATCCCTAACACCTGTCTGTGAGGTATTACTCTTCAGGCTAAGCTCATCATAGAACATTACAGTGACTAACAACCAAATTCACAAAAAAAA
>VZRS01011070.1:60116-105580 GCA_013398055.1 Ifrita kowaldi
AAAAAAAAAAAAAAACCACAAAAAACAAAAACCAGCAACAAACAAACAACTAGAACAAATCATACCTTCCTTCTAAACAAACCTGTATGGTTTTTTGGTCTGAGGGGTTTTTTGTGTGTTTTTAAAAAATAGCTCAGGAAATTCTACACACATGCAAACCCTTAAATTGTGGTGGGCAGCACTCTGAATTTAGTAACTGCTGCAATGGAGGTTGAATAAGAAAGAAGCTCTCCAAACTGTATTGTGCTGGGAAGGAAGGGATGCATTTTATTTCTTTGTCAGAATTCCTGAGTGATAAGTAAATCACTACATCCATAATTATCAAGGAACATCAGTAAATATTTGATTTCATCTTCCTTAAATTTAGTTGTTTTAAGTGGATGTAGTCAACAGGACACAGCCATTTTTAGAGGGTGATTCTTCAAATCCCTCTAAGGACTTTAAATGGCAGAGATCACCTCTGGAAGTTCTTGTCATTCTTAATTATAGCAGACTAGTTTAGAACCAAACACCTAACTTTTAGACCTCTGCTTTTGGCCCTCCGAAAGACTGAAATTCATCTTACCCAGGCTACAAACAAGTCAGGTTTTCCCTGCCAGTGTGGAGAGGCATCTACAGAAGACAGTTGATCCTGTTCTAAAGGTTTTTTGTAGCAGGTGGAGGCAACGGCTTTTGTAAGCTGCCTGTCACTCCATTAGCTGGAGAAAGAAACAGCTTTAGCAGTTTGTTCAGGTTAGATGCCTTAATGTTAAACAGAAATTACTTTCAACCCATGTTTGCTTTTTCAGCTTTGGATTTGGATTCTGATTTGCTGAAGTTTTGACTGCACCTTCAATCAGCAGGAGGCACAGCATGGTCTGAGCAGGAAAAAGACCACACCACACTCAGAACTCTGTAAAACGAGCAAAGAGATAATAGAAAATGGATCTGCTAAAATTAGTGGCTAATCACTAGGAACAATTCCAATGTGCTTCAATTCAGCACTTATAAATTGGGATAATGCCAGGTTTTCAATATTGAGATATTTTGTGAAAATTAAGAAACTCATGTCTGAACAGTCTAATAATGTGTGTCACAGAATAGCTCCTGAACAAATTAGCAACCATTGTTAGAGCAAGAATTTAAGATTATGTAGTAAACAAGCCTTGAGAGAAATGCAAAATATGAAACAGTCATTCACTGAGAGCATCGAGCACACCAGATGTTATAGTTCTCCTTTGGGCTCAAAACTAAGCAATGCAACTGTTTTAATAGTTCACTTAAAGGCAAATCTTCAGTTGCTGATCTACCTAGATTTGGATTTCCTTACTTCTTTTTTCTTTATTTAGTAATCTGAATAAAGCTTAAATAATACTTTGGTGTATATCATATTACATTTTTTGCACACAAATGTGGAAAAGGGATGAGGGAGGCGATACTGCCCTTTTACTCAGCCCTGGTGAGGCCACATCTGGAGTGCTGTGTCCCCAGTACCAGAGAGACATGGAACTCCTGAAGCAGGTCCAGTGAAAGGCAACAAGATGATTTAGAGACTGGAGCACCTCTCTTACAAGGAAAGGCTGAGGGAGCTGGGCCTGTTCAGCCTCAAGAAGAGATGACTCAGAGGGGAACTCATCAGTCTGTAAGTATCTGAAGGGAGGGTGCCAAGAGGATGGAGTCAGGCTCTTCTCAGTGGTGCCAAGCCAATAGGACAAGAGGCAGCAGGTAGAAACCAGAACAGAAAGTTTCACCTGAACATGAGGAAGAATGTTACTGTGAGGGTGACTGAGCACTGGAATAGGTTGCCCAGAGGTATTTTGGAGACTGCCTCACTGGAGATATTCAAAAAGTGTTTGGACACCATCTTGAGTAACATGGTCTAGGGAACCCTGCTTGAGCAAGGCGGCTGAAAGAAATGACCTCCAGTGATACCTTCCAACCTTAACCATTCTGTGGTTCTGTGAAAAAGCATGTTTATATGCATGCCTGAATATATTTATGCATAAATTTATATATTAATATTTTTAGATATGTACGTATATAAATGTGTATACATATGCATTTGCATTTGAAACTGTGCTGAGGAAGGTTAGCTTAAGTCAGTGGAAAATTATTTAGTGTACAGGTAGAAGGTGACATAGTAAAAGTGAGCGGTAAATAATGTCTGGCATGAGCTGTAACTTCCTAGCAGCTAGAATATCCAAATTAAAATACAGTTTAACATACCATTATTCAAAGTATAGAAAAATTTGCAAACATCCATGATTCTAAGCATAGAAACCTTCATGTTTCGAAGCATAGAACTGACTGCTGTATTAATAATTGGTAAGAGTGTTCCAGAAAAGAAACTACAATTCAAGGCCATTTTAGATCTGTGGTACATGTAGAATTTGATAATTCTGTTGTTAATTGTTCATGCAGTTCATATCCACAGAGATATTTATATTGTTCTTTCTGTTGTGGTGCCTAAGTGTGTTCTAAATGAATAACACAGTAAGATCCATTCAGTAGAGAGTCCTGGAAAAAAAGAACCACCATCACAGAAGAACCTTCGGTGTGTAACATTCATCTAAATGGCAACATTACCTTCAAAAGACAGTCCTTTCAGAAAGGAATTGCAGAGGAGATGGACATATTCCTGTTATGGAGCTACTTGTTATGGAGCTAACTTCCCAACAACTCGTTGTCAAATGTCTCGTTAAAGTCAACTTCTGTTTCTCCAATGAAGAAAACATGCTTTTTCCTCTGCATCTGTGTGAAAGTCTGATATAGGTAAAATAACTGCCTGCACTGGAAAAGAGCAACAAATAAGTGCACAGTGTATACACTGGCCAGGTATAAACTAATACTTGGATTAGCCCTCCCAGCTTCATTATACATCATTAAGGTCTTGAAAGAGATAACATTTGAATTAAAGCCCATCAAATCTATTGCAGTTGGCTACTCTCCTGTAAATTAGGATGAAAGGTGACATTATGAGATTCCACTGACCAATTTGACTTGCTCCCCAGTCAATTATATTTAAATGATGAAAAAGTAAGAAATCAAGAAAATAACAGTTGATCTCAGAACATGAACTCATGAAAATTAGTATCACCTTGTAGTAGTCAGGGGTGTGTCATTAACTTATGAATGCTGAAGAACCTGCCCATGCTGTTTGTGTTGTAAACCAGCTGATGGATAAGCAGTGCAGCTAATTGCCACGGTTTAAGCCCAGCCAGCAACTCAGCCGCACACAGCTGTTCACTCACTCCCCCAGCAATGGCATGGGGGAGAGAACTGGAAAGATAAAAGTGAGAAAACACAGTGATAAAGACACTTTAATGAGTAAAGCAAAAGTTCCACACAGAAACAAAGCAAAATAAGGAATTAATCCACTGCTTCCCAAGGGCAGGCAGGTGTTCAGCCATCTCCAGGTGAGCAGGGCCCTGTCACACGTAATGGTGATTCAGGAAGACAAACACTACCAGTCAAAATGTTCTCCACTTCTTCTTTCTTCCCCCCTCTTTATATACTGAGCATGATGTCATATGTTACAGAATTTTCCTTTATTAGTTATATATAAACTTCACTTATCAGTGTGGGTCAGCTGTCTTGGCTGTGTCCCCTCCCAGCTTTTGTCTACCTACAGCCCCCTCGTTGGCAGGGGTTATACAAAAAACAGACGGGCCTTGGCTCTGTGTAAGCCCTGCTTAGCAATAGCATCTGTGTATTATCAACACCATTTTCAGTGCAAATCTAAAACATAGTCCCTTAGCAGCTACTTCGAAGCAAATTAACACTATCCCAGCAAAGAGAAAAGTTTTCCCCTTTATGGTTTCAGTGCTCCAGTTTCTTGTGCACCCTCTCCTTTAAAACATGAGAGACTCAATTGGAGGAAAAATAAAAATTATACTGGTGCAAATATAGTGGAACACAGTGAGTGAACCATGAAGTCCCAGCAGTTTGACCCTAGTCTAATTGAAATCAGTTAAAAATTGTCCCAGTGACTTCAGTGCTGCAGAATCAGCCCCTAATCTCCAAGAAGCCAAAGATTTTACTACCCCTGAATGCTGAATGCCTCATTTGGGGTCTAAAGAAGTATGTGATTAAAATCTAATTTTGTCACAAGATGTACTCAGTCTGTAGCTGAGCAAATAATTGATCATGAATAATTTATATGAGGAAGTTTATCTCTTTTCTTTGTCCCTGAACATCCATGAATAGATCATCATTTCTTCAAATTCACTTTTGCAGATTTTCTTGATTCTGAATAAACTGTGTGCAGTTTTCTTCACATATTGATTACTTGAGCTTCACTCTTTCAGCTGTGTTAATTATTTATGATTAGTCAGAAATCTCATGATGTATCCCTCTAATAGCATTTCTGGCACAGATACTTCTCCAAAACTAAATTACATTTAAAAAAAAAAATAAACCACCAAAAGCTTGCACGAGAGTTTAGTAAACCTCTTTCCATTTCTTACTTCAAAATGCAAATATAAAGGGGGACAAACATGAGCAAAGCAAAGTTGTTTTCTTTTCTTTAACTGACTGATTAGTCAGAGGCTTTCCCTGTCTGACTTTCCAATCGATCTCTGTTCTAGAAATTGTGTTGCAGTAGAGGATGATGTGGAACTAAGTTGCCTGTCCCTGTGTATGTCATATGGCTGCAACCTTGCAATATTAAATGTAATGTTTTCTCTCTCTACACCTTTATAAGTGATGTTGTCATCACTTCAATTTATACAGATATGTTGGTGTTCACTTTTGAAATTGCATGGATGAACTATCTATTCACTCTATTTCCTGTAGTTAATAATGTTGAATTTGTGTCTGAGACAGATTTATTATTTTCTGTCTTTTAAATTTCCCAGTAATTTTCATCTGTGCATTTTATGCAAAAGTAAGGTATTGTAAATTGGAAATAAAATTCATAATAAGAAGCAGAAAAATGTAGGTGTAATTGTTCAAAAACTAAATCACCTTGTTAAAAGAAAAGGTGCAGCATTTTTTCCTTAACATTTTGGAAATTACATAGGACAAACCCTTAAGAAAGTATTCCTAAAATATTATAATTTGTACTGTCAAGAAATACATAAAAGTCATCCAATATTGAAAATGAGCCTATATGTATTTCCAAAGCATCCTCTAAAAGCATCTAGAATTGATCAAGAAAAATCTGATGCAGTAAGTAACTCTTCAGAAGCTATGAATCTTGAAAAAAATATGTTACAAATAGTTATTAAATTAAAAGCAGTAGGGGTAATATGGTAAGATTTTCATATTAGACTTTTAATTTTTAAGAATGCTGTCTTCCTGAAATTCAGCATGAAAATATGACAGTGAAGCTAAGGATATATTCTCACATGAAATTAGATCACATGAATCTAAAGAAGTACTGTAGTTATCATTCTTAGACCTCTATTTGAAAAATACCTTTAGTTTTATTAAAAATCAATCCATCATTAAACCAAACAAAAACTGGAAGGAAGTTGAAAAAAGCTCTAAAATGGATTTTAAAAATAAAAAATATTTAATTTAATTTTTAAATTGTTCTTCCAGAAAAATAACAAAGAAGGAGAATTTCTGAGCAGAAAGGTTAGAAGAGGTTTTGGAAACTATTCAAGGTGAAATATTAAATAAAACAACAGAGTTAAATAAAAGTAATTTCACTGACTTTTTTAAGACAGTCACTGAAAAACACACCAAGACAGCCTCAGTATGCTAGCAGCAAACACCAGTTTAACTGTGATCAGAATGACAAGCTGAAGGATTATGTCACCACTTTTAGTAAAACAAATGGATGATCAAAGTTTATAGGTTTGTAGACAGAATGTTTCTTCTGCTGTTCTCATATGATCCTACTACTGCCTTAAAAATCGACCCTCCCATGGGTGTAAAGGAGGAGCTAAAAGCGTTGTAATTTACAAAGGGATGCATTTGCACAAAGGAAGAAGTAAAAGTGTGGAATTTAAAAGCATTTCATTTAAGATGGCAGAAAAAATAATTTCTTATAGAAATTTATCATTCAGATGGTGAAGAAACACTGCTACTACAAACATGGAATGCTTATTTTGTCCTGATTTGTAACTGAATTAATTACAGATGTATTTTGCTAGGAATTGTTTAGTGCCATTGTTTTTAACACAAATGCTAATTTATCTGATTGGATTCTTTCTGGAGGAAAGTATCAAGAAATATTTAATTAGGCAATATGTCTCAAAATGTAAAACTGTAAAAAACAGTGTTGCAAAGACACATATCCCCAGTACAGCAGTCAACTAGTAGTATCACTTAGATGTCAGGCTTATTGTTTTGTTTTGTTTTGTTTTCTCTGATTTGAACCCATATTTCAGCATCTTATGGGGATGCCCAACAACATGCTAAGAGTCCTCTTTCTCCAGGCCAGGGAACATGTATTCATTTATGTGTAGTTTAAGCATAAAAATCCTAGAGGAACATTTGAGAAAAGTTCCGGATGAGCTTATTTATTTTGTTTATTTTGAACTAACAAACAATTCTCACATTCATTTCAGAAAGAGAATTTAATAGTTTATCTAAAGAATGATTTTACGGAAAGAAAGATTTTTTTTTTCCCAGTAGCTAGGAGCCTGCTGAGGGTACAGAATAAGAATAAACAAATACATCAAAAATTCTGGGTCTTACTTAATTCTTTATAATGACTTCCATATATTTGTACTGGGAAGACTGGGAAAATATTCTGTCATAGTGTTATTCTCAGGTGCTTTATGAGGCATGGTTCCTCCAATGCAGCTGGTTAAAAAATCGAGGTCTAAACATTTGACAGTCTGTTGTGAAAATAACCTTCAAAAGTTGTTAAAAACATAATTTTTTTTCCTTTAAGTACACGCTAGGTTATCCTCAGACATAAATATGCCACATACGGTGTTATACTCATTTGATGACATGCAAGGTCATCAAGCAAGGAGATGGGTTCTAATGTTGCACCTATTAAATGCAATAGAGTGATTTTCTATTGTCTGAAAATTCCTTGATGCTTTATCTTTCTCAATGCTTGAAACAAATTGGGATCCAGACATTTTTCACTACAAATGTCTATTAAGGAGGCACATTATCTCTGGTATAATTTAAAGCAAAACAACAGGGAGAAAAACAAGCAAAACCAACAAACTAACACAGAAAAAAAAAAAAAGCACCACAACCAAACCCACAATCAGAACTTTTAGCTAACCCACCTGGTTTTGCCAGAGTCGTATCAGGAAGCCTATACATTAACCACTCTGCTGCAACTTTGTGAGGGCAGTAACTTCCAAGAAAAAAGCAATAGCAAACATCATGGGGTGCACAATTACTTTGTCCAGCACTGACATCTGAGGAGCAAGCAGCTGCCTGAAAGGTTGGTCTTCGTGCCCTAACAAGTTCTTACAACTGAATGAAATTTTGTTCCTGTTTCCAGAACTCCAGTGTAAAAGAGGAAAGCCATCTTCACTCTGCTATTAGCCTCTACTAGCCTGGACTATTTTTTAACCATTTCAGTCTGGGCAGCTTCACTGGCTAAACTAATTCAAACCTATAAGAAGAAAGAGCCTTTTGGCTCTAAAAGTTTCAGACACCCAGGTGACAAATATACTTTTAGAATATATTAAGGAAATATAAAAACCTGAGATTTGCTGCATGTTTAAAGTAAATCCATAAAAATTATCTTCCGGAATTCATACCTTGTGGCTCAGTGGTATTAAGGAAAATGTAAAAATAGACTAGCATCTTTTAAAATAGTTTTAAACCATACAATAATGCTAAAAAATAATAAAAATACATCTTCATACATATCCTGTTGTCTGTAATAAGGTCAGGTGATAAAATCCAGGAAGAATAAAGGCAATTTAATTATTTCTGTAGGTCAGTGAGCAGTTAACATTGGTATCCTGATATAAAACTAGATTTAACACAGATGGGATAGGTTAAACATTTGAGTATATGTATGCCCAAGATCATAAATAACTGTCAGAGGCTTACAAGAAATACACTTCTCAAAAGGACCTTTGTAAAACAGGAATGTGAGTCCCATTGAAAATCTCATTTAATTTCAAGCTGTGCTCTCAAGATTTATATTCCATTAAGTATTTACCATATGTGCTTCTCTGAATCAGATGGCTAGAATCCCCATTGAATTGCCAAAGGGAAATGAACATATTTGCTAACCTGTAAATGTCTCTTGTTGACTTGGAAGTCATGCGCCATGTGATCTATGGTTTGGAGGCTGCTGGTGGAATGGACATCGATCCATAACATCAAAATGAAGAAGAAAAAAATGACTTTTCTGTCAATACCTTTGTCATTTCTGCTGTCATCTGTTTCAAGACTGTCAAGAGAAAAAGAAGAACAAGGTCATTTCCCTAGACTGTAATGCAGAAAGAGAGGTAACTTTCATTCATTAAAGCTGGCAGAAAACTTTAAACAGAGCCATTTCCACAAGAGAGTACCATGTAAGTTACTGGAAATCTCCTGGGGTTTAATCAGCTTCACTCAAATTTAATAGCAATAATTAAATCAAGGAGAAGTTAAAATTAATTGCCCAGTTTAAAATTTCATGTTTTGTCTCTCATATGATATTCATCCTGTATTGTATTGTACATTATATTTAACAATATTCTTTTGTAAAATACCATGAAATAGATTTTCAACTTTGAAGGAAATTGTTTCAGCAATATGAGAACTGATTCCAAAATCAAAGTGGTCAGAATTTCCATTCCCAAAAAGATGGACTTTTTGAACTGTTTGTGAACAGTCTTGAGTTACAAAATCCCAGACTAACCCACCAAGTTGAAAATTCTGCTTTCTGGACATCTCCAAGTTTTAATTTTTCTATGGCATTATTATGGTCTTAATTAGGCTCAGCATTCTTTTCTAAATCAGCAATCACAAAAATTTAATTATGCATACAGGCAGCATATTCAGAGCATACAGAAACCTGCAGATTATGATAGCCACATCATGGAACAGCATCAGGGAGGTCTACACAGAAGGGTAAAGAATGTGACTTCAAAGTCATAGGACTGTCCCTTTGTGCTTTTACCATAATACCTATCATATGTTATGCTTCCCGTGTCAGGATTCTGCCTAATAGAAAATCTTTTAATGGAAAGAAAAGAGAGTTAAGAGAAGTTTTCATTATATTTGCATATGTCATATTTGTTCTACATTTAGAATGCCTTAGAAATAACAAATTAAAGGATTTTCATGGTCCAAGTCTAAATTTGCATACCTGTCTAGGCTAATTCATTTATCAAAACAGTACGATAAATCCTCACCTAGATTCACTGAGCTTTGCTTCTACAATTTATTTCCCTCTAACCTGCTTTCTACAATTCCAAAACTCTTAAGTTGACTTTTTTCTTTTAATTTAAAAACAACTCTTTCCTTCTGTTACTCCCATATTACCAAAGGGATGTCTTGGGAGCTACGTGCAGTATTTTTTTCCTATTGGCCAAGCATGGATCTAAACCTTTTTGAGGAATGTTTGTGATGCTGGCAGTGCTGAAGGGCCCTAGCCAGAGCTCCAGCACCTGATGTTCCTACATTCAGGGCCAAGTTCTCCTGCCAGTATTCTGAATATAGTGGGCACAGGTGAAATAGAACAGTATTCAGTAGCAGGTTCAGTAGCAGATGACTGAAGACTGGCACTTCCCCGAGAGCAGTGGGACAACCTTCAGCTGTAGCTTTACAGAAGGTCCAGCAGCATCAGCTGGCTCAGCAAGCTTCCACTGGCATTGGTGCTCAAACTTAACAGAGGCACATTCCTGGGCTCCAACTGTCCATGTCAAAAAGTTCTTTTCCAATTACAGAAAAAATTCTTCAATTCACCATCACCTCTGCCCCAAGCAAGGGACAAAAAAAACCCATAAAGCAACTGTGGGGAGTGGTGAAAATTCAGTCCAAGCTGCTTCCTTTCCATACTGAGCAGAAGTTCAGATGTGATGGGTTGACCTTTTCTGGCCATCAGGCGCCCACCAAGCCTCTCTATCATTCTTCTCAGCAGGATGGGAGAGGAGAAAATAAGATGGGGGGAGGGGGTGGGGGAAGAGCTTGTGGATGGATCAAAAGAAGAGCAGTCTAATAAAGAAAAGCAAAGGAAAACAAAGATATTTGTTCTCTACTTCCAATTGGGAGAGAGTATTCAACCACTTCCCAGGAAGTAGGCCCTCAGTACGTGTAGCGATTTCTTCAGAAGGCCTTAACAACTAATGTACCCTCCCCTTCTCCTTTCTCTTAGATTTTATTGTTGAGCAAATATTGTGTGGTATTGAATATCCCTTCAGTCAGCTTGGGTCAGCTGTCCTGACTATTTCTCCTCTGAATTTCTTGCCCATGCACAGCCTACTGGCCTTTTGAATGGAGGTGAATTTGGAGAAATAGCCTTGATGCTGAGGCATCACTATTCAGCAGTAGCCAAAACACTGCTTTCTTACCAAGAACTTTCTGGCTACAATTACAAAGCACAGCACTATAGATACTACTGGATGGGGAAAAGTAACTTCACCCCAGACAGACCCAGTGCAGCAGGAAAGAAATATCTGCACGTGTTGTTAGTCACTTTGCCCATTCAAATCTGACCTAGTTGGGTATTTTTAAAGACTGTGGATCCTGTATTTGTACTAGCAGAAACACTTGTGTGCAAGGAATTTGCTAAGACTGTATGCAGAGCTACAAGAGACCTTTGTTTTCCTCTGGGACACAATTACTCACTTCTGTCACCACAGTTTATGTTAACGCTGTTACTAACTTTACCAGGCCTATCAGCAGCACCTCTCAAGCTTTTCTGCTTCAGTTCATGATGGGTAAGAAGTGAGCCCAGAGCATCTTGAGTAGTGTGATAATAAGGGATATTATTCCAGGCTGCAAGATCCTACAAGATGGCACAGCTTCTAACTAAAGTTCCCCAGCCTTCACCCTTCTCCCTGCTCCCCACACAACAGGCTAAGGCTGAGAGGCTTAGGTCACCTTGCTGTGAAATTGGGTCATGGAGTGCAGAGAGGACTTTGCACTGCATAAAGATATGGAATTCTCTCTTCTCAGTGCATTACATGGGATGAAAAAACAACTTTGCCCAATGGGAAACAAAGAGTACATGAGTAACTTACCTGTTCATTAATGGAGCTGTCATCTCTGGATCCAGCTAGAGCTGAGACATGGGCCCAGCTGTTTGCCATGCAACACCTGTGCTCCATTCCTTTTCTAAGATAGCAACTTTCACCACCACTAAGCTGTCTTTAAAATGTTGCATAACATGTGCTCTCTGAGCTGCAGAATAGAACCTTATGCACCAATACTGAGTTTCTTTCATTAGTAACCATAATCTGATTTCCTCTTCTTGTGAGGAGTCAGGCTGTGACAAATTGTTTGAACCAACAGGACTACCATGAGATACAGTTTGCATTGTTAGCAGTTTTCACAGAAGAGGAAAATAGAAAAAAATATATTTTGCTGAAACTTCTCTTTTGCGTGACATTAGTAGGGGAAAAGAAGCACATTTTCAATAAATATTCAGTGAATTCTATAAAAGATCATATGTTTCTATTTCCTTTGACTAGAATATTTTACAGTTTTTCTGTACAGCTACTATTTAAGGTAGTTTAAAGTTTAGCTACCACCTGATCTATGTTTCAGTGCACTGTAGACAACCCAATCTCCTCCCAAACCTCACCCAGAGACAGATTATTATTTCAGAAGAATTCCTGATTTATTTAGTATTGCAATTATATGTTTAATCTGGTTTATAATACTTTCTGTAGAGAGATGTTTTACTCACTGTGGTCATAAAATGTAAGGGGGTCTATGATTAAATATGAAAAATTTACATGATGTACCATATGCTCTTTATGGAGTAAAGGGAGGGTTAGGAGGGTTGGCCCAAATATGAATTTATGAAATAAATAAGGATCATTTTGAGCCTTAGCATTCATTCTGATCTGAGCACATATCTAGGGCCAACAATCAGGGAGAAGGGCCTGAAGCAGCAGATATGGTCTAATAGAGAAGAAAGAAAAAAGTAGTTAGTCATGGGGAATAATGTAAGAATATACAAGCTGACTTCCTAGAATATATGAAAGGTCTCTCTGGTTCATATTCCATCTTAGACAGAGGATAAATCAGTGAAATTATTTGCTTGGAAAGCAAAAGATTCAGAGTGATGGAACAACAAGAATGATAGAACAAGGTGAAGAGACATCCTCCTCAAGTGAAGGTACACAAATGGGAAGGAGCAGCTGAAGCACCATGTATGGTCAGAAAACTATGACATTGCAGGAATAACGAAATTGTGATGCGATAGCTCTCGGGGAGAAGGGAAGTATCCTTCTGTGAAGCAGCAGCTCAGATGGGGGGATGGGCAACAGGCTGGACAAGATTTTGAGGGTCAGAACCAGAGAATAAGTCAGTGAAGGTGTCATCACGGTGGGACTGTGCTGCAGACCACACAGTACAGCTGAGAAAGTGGACAATGCTTCTCATTAAAAACAACAAAAAAAGTCTTTAAACAACTCAAGGAAGTCTACAGATCATAGACTATTCCTTAATAGGGGACTTTAACCTCAGTGACACCCACTGAAAGACAGAACAGCAGTATGCAAGCAATCCAGGGAATTTCTGGATGGTAAAAATAGTTCCTTGATACAGGCACTAGGTGGGTCAGCCAGAGTTGTGAACAGCTGTCTTTGTTATTCAGAAATGAGGAAAAAGTGGCTAAGGATGTGACTCTAAATGGCAGCCTTGTCTATAGGGACCATGAAAGGAAGCTGCAGGTTATGCAGGAGTAAGGAAGGCAACTGCCAGAGCATAGACTGGTTTTCAAAAGAGCTGATTTTGGATTATCAAAGACCTGGTAAGTGTGATCATTTGGAATGAAAACTTCAGGAATAAAAACTTTGGAACAAAGAAGATTTGGGGTTGTTTCTGAAAGGAGCAGGTCATACAGTGACAGCAGGCACAGATAAAGTTGTGACCAACAGATGAACTCCTAAACTTGAATCAGTCTCAGAGGACACGCATACAGATGATGTGTTTGTGAAGCTCAAGGGAGAATGTAGGGAGCTACCACAGCTGCTGCAAAGATAGTTTAGCTTATCTCAACACAAAGAGGACCAGACTTTGTTTTAGGTAAGTAGTTTAGATAAATCTGTTGAGTGATCAACTGGTTGTGTACATGGCTTTTCCAATGTTAGCAGTCTTCCAGAGTTAATTAAGCGTTTGAAAGTTTTCTCAAGTTAGACAGATCAGCAAGTGGGAAGTGTAGATGTACCTCAGTCCAAAATGGAGTATAAAAGTTGAACACCAACTAAATGAACTTTGAAGAGAGCAACAGACTAGTGCTGGCTTCAAACTACGTATTCCTTCCTGGTAAAGGAGAAAAAGCATTATGATGGTGTGCATATACAGACAGGCAACGGGAATCACATTTGCATCATGTTCCAAGTATATATTGCAAGTGTTATATTCTGCACAATGTAGTGTATTGCAATTCCATTTTAGTACATTGCTGTATCACTCTGCCAAATCAAATCCCTTGTAATTTATTCAAATAAGTAAGTGTGTTATCAAATATTAACTCCTTATGTCGAATATCTCAATGAACCCAGTCAGAGAATATTGGACTCTTAGAAAGGTCCTCAATGGCATATTTACCTTAGCTTTCATTGATGTCTCCCAGGCCACTGTGTTTAGCAAAAGGGTTTGAGAAGATCAAGGAAAAAATTGCTAAACTGGAATGAGTTCAGCTAGGAGGTTAACAAAGATGATGAGGGACAGAGCACTTGCTCTGAGTGGAGATGCTGAGAGAGCTGGGCTTGTTTCAGTCTGGAGAAGAGATGGCCTTGAAGGAACCCAGCAGCCGCCCCCTGTGCCTATGGGGAGGCTGTTGAGGAGATAGACACAAGTTCTTTGCATTACTGAATGGTGGGAGGATGAGAGATCAAGGTTGTAAATCAAAACAAGAGAGGTTGAGACCAAATATGAAGAAAAACCTTTTCACCACAAGGGCAGCCAAGCAGCAGAGCAAGTTGAACAGACGGGTTGTGCTGCCTCTATCCTTGGAGGTTTTTCAAAGTGCTGAAAAACCAGGTTTGATCCCATAGCTGGCCGTGCTGTGAGCAGGAGGCTGGGGAGAGGCCTCCTGGGATCCTTTTCACACTGAGTGAAACTGTGATTCTCTTCAGTAGGGATACATGACATAATGAGACAATAAAGCATGATACCAGACACTCCGTGTTTCTAGAAACCTGAAGGAGTGTCCTGAGCTGGCTACTGAGTTTATATTTTGCACTTAATAATCCTTCTTCCGTGAATTAGTCTAACTAGATTATAACTTCTGCCTTAAGACTGTCAAGACTATTCTGTGGCAATAGCATCAATGGTGGTTGCAGTAACTTGTTTGCAACACATTGTCCATCAACTTACTCAAGGCCCCTTTTGTATTATTAGAAACTGTCATTAATTGTTCCTTATTCCTATTCTTAATCTCATTTATGATTTCTTTGGTGGAATTTTTTTCTGTTTTCTGCTCTCAGTCACCTCAAAGTTGGAGAATCTTGATCAGTTCAATAGCTCTGAACAAACCTCTGGTGATTATCTGAACCACTGCTTACCTTTACCAGACCTTTTTGGAAAGATGCTGTTGAGGACAGCGAGATCTACCCATAGTGTTCAGCAATCAGGTGCACCATAAATGTACACAACAACATAATAATGTTTCCTGATTTGTTCTCTATCCTTTATTAATAATTTCTAGCTTGCTTATTTGTTTGGTACAGAACACTATGTTGTTGTGAGATGTTTTCATACAATTATCCATAAAAACAATTTCTCCTCTGAGGTGATAGCTAATTCAGAAGCTATCACTGTGTATACATACTTAGGCTTGTTTTTCTCCAGGTGCATTACGTTGCATTCATCAACACTGGATTTCACCCACCACTTTATCACCCAGCCACTCAGTAATATCATGAGACTCTTTCCTAATTCTCTTCATCTGGCTCTGAATTTTAATACCTGGAAAAATATTATCAGGAAACCTGTCACCTCATTGTGTATCTTCTTTTCCAGACAAATGAGTACGCTGAATGACAGGGTCCCAACTTAATACACCACTGTATTTCACCTGTAACTCCCAATCCCAACTGCTCATTTAATTTCCTTTTAACAGTCTCCCCCAAAATTCTAGCATCTCTTTGTGAAGCCTGAATTTTTACAGAAGTTACAAGATGATTTTTGCTCCTAGAAAAAAGTTTTGTTTGCAGTCAAGGTTGTCACCATCACAGTAGCTCTTAGAAAGGATCTCACATAGCCAATTTGTTTAACAGCACTTGTTTACTTTTTCCCTTGCATCGGTCTTTCTTCCTCTCCCATTTATCAATCAGTTTTGCCCTGCTGTTAGGGTGTTCTCTAGAGGGTGCTTCTCCCATCAATTTTCGGATTTTTTTTATTCCTGCACCATTTTAGCCCCATCTTATTTTTAGACTTCTGGTATTTATCTAGACATCTAGACATCTTACTCTGTTTCCCCATCTATGTGTCTTGTTTACAAAGGCCTTTTTTTGTTGAGGCTGCACTTTGACTATATTTTACCTGAATTTTATTTGCACCTGCCACAGATGTGGCAGGTGAGATGTATAGAGTTATTATAAACCATAGGATACTGCAAGCATGCTTCCATGTGCAGCTGGGGGTATCACACTTCTTGAAAGATAACTCGTGCCAGCTCTTTCCTTTCTCTGCTCCCTGAAAGCCTGTCTCTGCATTGCTAATTCCTTGGACTTGTCTTACCAGTGCAAATGACTTCATAACACACAAACTAAAATATAAATAACACAAATGGATTTATCGAAGAATTTTTAAATTCTAGGGCTAATTCTGCTGCCTGTAGGCAATGGACTGGACTGGAATTGCACAAATTGAAAACTGCCTCATCTGTTAAAATAAAGCACTATATTGCAGTATGCCTGATTTTCTACCTCAAGATTGCACTAAAATCTTTCTATATATAAAATCACTTTATGTTATCATTTTCATACTCATTGAAGAGTCAAACTGTGAAGGGCACCCAGACTTTTCTGGTTTGCTCTGGGGAAAAGGATATATAAAAGATAAAATGACCCTTAGAGCATGACAGGAACTATCTTTATCTTCACCAGTCAGGGATCTTATTGACCTTTAGGAAGAGCATAATTAGATTATTCTCTACTGAGAGAAAAATAATATTCATTCTATGGCAATCCAAATACCCAGCTTTTATCTGCAGCAGATTTAGAATTCTTGCCCCTATGTTGAATTAAATAGAATTTGTAAAACAAATGTTTAGAGTGGAACTAAAAATGACCATGAAACAGGCAGCTCCGTGCTTAATAATGTATCCTTCCCCCAAACAGATACTTCCTTCAGCTGCTATTAAAGACAGAGTATTTACAAGAAAGAGATACTGTCTCAGAGCACAAAATATTTTACATATTTTAAAATAAGACTAAAATGTCATACTGGCAGCATTGTATAATATGGGAAAATCTCATGAAACTAAACGAAACAGGGAAAATAATTTCCACAAAATCTTGTTATATTTTCTCTCCTGGAAGAACAATTTTTTCATGAAAATATATTAAAAATATTCAGGAAAAATAAGGCAGGTAATCTGCAATTTAGAAGTGTTTATAAAGTGCAGTTTGTAAAATGCTCCTGAAGATAAATTAAAAGCACAGCTGTGGAGTCAAAAGATTTTTTTTTCATGGAGAGGAAGAATAATAATTGTTACTATGGCAGTGTAATATCACAAATTAGATTTACTTTACTGATGCTTCCTCTTGATCAGCAATTACTCTGTTTAAAAAGAAGTACAAACAACAGAAAGTAAATTATAATCCCCCCTTTACAGAATATATGTATTTGATGGGAGGATTTCAAATATACATAACAGAAAATAATCTCTATTAAGTAACTAGCGTTGTAGAAGTCCCCGGCTGCTTTTTCACATGTTATCCATAGAAAACAAGAAAACTTTTATGAAGAAATTGGTTACAAAAATCTTGTTTCTAAAATCTGTGTGGCAAGAACAGTCTTCAGTTATACAGGACACAAGTTGCCTTCCTGTGGTATGATTGGCAGAAAGCTAATCTACACTTTCAGAAAAGAGCTCAGAGACAAATTCTTTTAAGAATTTTTTATATCACTTTAAACAGTCAACAATAATAATTACATCACAATTACATTATATACTGTGTTTTGAGATTATAATGTGTAATCTAATCTAATCTGTTAAATTACTTTTTCCCATCAAGATCTTAGTATTGGATATTCTTGTGCCTGTGCTTGGATATGAATAAAATTACTCCATACAGGAATTATTAACATTAGTGATAACAATAATGTAAAACATTCCATTTTAACAATGAGGAATAATTGGGGGACATTAAGTTTCTGTACATACAGATTTGATGGATGCTTATTTGACATTATATGCCAGAATACAATTCCACACAATAAAATAGATTGTTTCAATCGGAAGTTACCTACAACAATCATCTTGTCCAACTGCCTGACCACTTCAGGGCTGACCAAAAGTTAAGGAATGTTATTAAGGGCATTGTCCAAATGTCTCTCAAACACAGACAGGCTTGGGACATCAACCACCTCTCCAGGAAGCCCATTCCAGGGTCTGACCATACTTTCAATAAAGAAATTCTTCATAATGTCCAGTCTAGACCTCCCCTAGTGCAGCTTTGACCCATTCCTACAAGCCCTATCACTGGATAACAGGGAGAAGAGATCAGCACCTCCCTCTCCACTTCCTGTCCTCAGGAAACTGCACAGAGAAATGTGGTCATCCCTCAGCCTCACTTTCTCCAAACTTGACAAACATGAAATCATCAGCCACTCCTCACAGCCTTCCAGCCTTGTCACTTGATTTGATGCCCTCCTCTGGATACATTCAAGAACCTTCATGTCCTTCTTAAATGCTGGGGTCCAGAACTGCACACAGTTCTCAAGGTGAGGCCGCACCAGCGCTGAGTACAGCGGGATAATCACCTCTTTTGACCAGCTATATTTGATGCATCCAAGAATGAGGTTTGTCATCTTGCCTGCAGGGTCCACTGCTCAGACTAACTGCTCAGATTTCCACTGAGAAACGTTTTCTCCTTTCAGTAGACTTTTCAATGCTTGGATATGTTGCTTTACAGCTGGTCTGCACTACAGCTCTCCTGGTAAGGGCTGATGCAAAGGAGACTCATAGAGTCTTTACAACTGCCTGAAAGGAGGTTGTAGCAAGGTTGTGGGATCAGCCTCTTCTCCCAGGCAGCCAGCAAAAGGACAAGAGGAAATGGCCTCAAGCTGTACCAGGGGCAGTTCAGGCTGCATATCAGGAAGAATTTCTTAACTGAAAGGGTTTTAAAGCATTGGAACAGGCTGCCCAGGGACATGGTGAAGTCACTATCCTGGAAGTGTTCAAGAAATGACTGGGCGTGGCACCTCGTGCCATGGTTTAGTTGTCAAGGTGGTGTTCAATCAAATGTTGGACTCGATGATCATGGAGGTCTTTTCCAACTCGAATGATTCTATGATTCTAGAGCAACACAACAGAAGAAAAAACAGCATTTGTACTGTCAGCAGAAATCAGTTAATTGAGATGATGCTGCTTACTGAAATAGGTCTAAAACTTTTTTTTAAATGGACCCTTTGGTGTCACCCCCGCACGTATACAGACTGTGCTGAAAGTCTGCCTGATAACATTAAATTATGCGAAATTATATAAAAGTTCTCTTAATTTAACTGTAAGTAAATCAGAGACATAATTTAGCTGGCTGTCTTTGCCAGCATAAGCACGTTTTGAATGTCTTGCTTGAAGGGCCACCAATAAACAAGGAGCTAAGACACTTTTAAGTCTGCATTGTGATCCAACCAATATACCTCTGGGCTGTTTTCCCTGATATTTTGAAACTTCTAGGAGATGATCAAAGAAACAGCCTGTTGGCATAAGAGGGAGTGCTGTGACTGATAAACACCTGAAACTGTTGACTCTGCCAGCCTTACAAATCAGAAAATGGCTTGCTTCACAAATCAGTAAGTAAAATGAACATGGCTAAATGTGCTTAGTGAGGATAATAATGTTGCACTTTGTCTTCTCATATTTAGTCCTATTAGACATATTGGATCATATGTTATAAACAACATTGCTTTGGACAGGAGAGAACAAGCATAAGAAAGTAAATATAAAATAGCATTTTTGAAAAATCAAAATTTAGAATGTTTGAGAAACAATGATGCTGTGACCTGGTTAAAAAGGAGAACAAACAACAGCATTCATGCCACTGGAGTCTTAGAATATTTAATTCATTTTATTTTCACAGAAGCAATTACGTAAAACAAACTATATGAGAAGATAACACAAAAGAGATGTTCCAAAGAAACAGATATCATCTAAAGATAACCTCCAAGCCCTGAACACATTTGACAACAACCTTCTGTATGAAAATATTTGCCCTAATGGCCTCTGTCTCAGAGTTACATTCTCTGAGTTCTCCTGACCTATGCTGTTATTCCGTGTGGCAACCACAGCTCACAATAGCTATCCTGAAATCAATTTTTTTTCTCTTTTTTTTTTGTCTTCTAGTGTTTCATCATATTGAAAACAATCTAGAACACTCATAGGTGACAACTCATTTACTGTAATCCCTGAGACTCAAGAGTCAAGTGTTTCATTTGATGACTCGGATGAAATGACCAACACTGCACTGGCACAAACTTCTGCACAAAATTCTGCACAGCTATCCAAACAATTTCACACCACTTCTTCCAGTCTGTTTAAGATTCAAGATTCCTCCTCTACATACCATTTATGAGCAATAAAAAAACAAAAATGTACTGTCCAAAAATGGTATTTGGCAACTACGAATAATTTAACTTCAGATTTCCCCTCAGATCTCTTGGTTGTTTACCAAGATGAGTATTCTATGGATGTATTTTAATATCAATACAATAAAACTGATGGATTGGGTTAACAGCAAGCCATAAATTTCTTTACACAGTTCTTTTTTACACTATATTTCTACACTTTTTCTGTTAAAGTTTTCATTTTGGTGGTGACCACATCTTTGCTGTGACCACCTCTCTCCTTCATGTAAATTTTTCTTTCACAAAATTTTTATTTTTACTGATTTATCTTCATTTTATTTTTTCCCCTTTCCTAAACTGCCAAAACCTTTGATTTAACTTGTGACACTTCCTTGCTGTATCTTTGCAGTATGTTCTTTGTAGCAAGTGAATCAAGATCTCCATGCTTTGGGTGCCTGTCAAAAGTGATCTGGGAATTTAAGATCAAAACAGGACTGCAATCCTTATATGTTGAGAAACTGCTCACTTTTCCATTCCCAAATTCTACAGTGAGGTACTGACAACACTCTAGTTACCAAAGGTTTTCCTTTTGGTACAAAACTATGTGGAGTTTGACTCTCTGCCCTGTCATGAGGGGGTTTTGCCTACTGTGAGACAGTTGATGGAATGTTCCATCCTCCCCCTCATCCCTATGCTACCATTCCCTGTGCCCAGAACCTATCTACAGGAGTAAGCAAGTGTATTATGTCTCATCTCTGCAACTCAGACGCTGTCTATCTGCTCCCAAATTTATCTGTGGGATCACCAACTCTGCGGTAAGCCTTCCAAGCCTTGCCTTGGACTATGCACATTCTGTGTAGGTCCAAAAATGGGGCTCAATACCAGGTAGGTACTGGAAAAGGGAAGGTGAGCAAGGTTGGAGCTTTTGTTCCCCTATTAACAAGCTATCTCTTAAATCTGTTTCAGGCTATGGAGAGTTTTGTATTTTTGTAATTCAGTTGTCAAACAGACCGAGTTATATGATCTGCAGGCACAGTAGCAGTACTGCAAGATTACATCTTATTTGGACTTCCACCAGGACAAGATTTCTGCACTGCAAATATTTGTATTCCAGTCTACCTGTATGCGCGAAAGTAGTGAATTAATCACTTACAGTGGTTTCAAAACATTAAAAAGTACCGAGTATTCCCAACAATTGAAAGGACAAACAGTAATCTATATTAATTCCAATTTTATTTGTTGAAGTTATGAAGTTCTGGACTGGCTCTGAATGATCAAAATAAAAATAACTTACTTAAAAGTAAATTAAGAAGTATATCCATATCCACAACTTGTGTAAATAGCTCATCTAATGGAAAGAAAGTGAATCTATAATGCAAAATCTTTTACAAAGATTGCAAGGGATTAAGGGGATTCACAACTAACAAGAAAATTGAGAGTTTATGCCATGAGCCAGTTCAATCCCTCTAGCAGAGGCTTTATTTCTGTAAACAAAAGGAACTCAAAATGCATCAGTTTTAGGTTCTGGGTATAATTTTTATGCACTGAAAATTAGCCATCTTACTGTAATTTTAGCTCATCGTCTGACACAGCAAATCTAAACAAGACAGTAATGGCCCTTCTCTTATGGGCTTCACTTTTAATTACCGAGATTATCTGATAAGCCCCAGCCTTAGTTTTCTGGGGACAAAATATTTGGAAATAAAAGAG
Organism: Ifrita kowaldi; assembly: GCA_013398055.1. Classification (NCBI taxonomy): domain Eukaryota; kingdom Metazoa; phylum Chordata; class Aves; order Passeriformes; family Cinclosomatidae; genus Ifrita; species Ifrita kowaldi. The sequence continues at coordinate 81,639 of VZRS01011070.1, forward strand.
CTTGGATAAACTGATTTAATATAAGACGGAGGGCAGAGGATTATAAGAATATAATGTACCATGATACGCATAAACCCCAGGAAGGCATAGCACTGTCATGAGCATGTGTGAGGGTATATGGGTTTTGATAGCACTGGAAGCAGAGGCAAAGAGCAGCTCTTTGGTGAAGTATATTTTAGCAACTTGAGGAAACTATTGAGTGGTTTTAGAGAATTTGCAATGATTTTCAATATATCTCTCAAAGACAACAGGGAATATCAATTCTCAAACTCTGCAGGAAAATTTTTGTAGCTAATCACTCTTATTTAGAATCACAGGGAAAACCTCCAGGTTTTTTATCAGCTCCATGTTTAGCATGGGTGGAAAAACAGGATTGAGATGATGTTTTTACTTTTTCTCTTAGGAAAGAGTAATTCTTACATACTTCTGAAGAACAGAAAGAATATATATAAACTTGCTATGATTCATATTTCTTCCAAAGCCAATCACATACACAGGCTCCAAATTCCAGGTTTAAGCAATAAGTTGTATTATAAAGTATTCACTAAGGGATGTTAGGAGCAGCCACCACTTCCAGCAGCCCTGGCCCAAGATTCCCTCCTGTCCAGCTGTCTGGGGATCTGGATCTCTGCTTGGGCTGACAGACAGAGCTGCTGCTTTCCCGCTTGCAGGTCTATCTAGTAGGAAAGCTGAGCTTATGTCGCAGAAAAACACACACAGAGACACACACACACAGAGCACACACAGAACTAGCTACACAGAGAGGATGCTACCTTCAGCCATGCCTATGTATAGGATTGACATAAGGGGTAAGCCGAGAGAGCCCTATCTGCTCATTCTCTTGGGCTGGCAGAGACAGGAGGTCACTCATGCAGGAACACACATGACGCTTTCCTGCCCCATGAGTCACCAGCTCACTGGTACACCTGAGTGCTTGGTGCAAACAAACACAGACGCTTGCCAAGCATCACAGAATCATAGAATCATAGCAGCACAGAATCACAGAATCGTAGAATATACTGACTTGGAAGGGACTCATCAGAATCATCAGGTCCAAATCCCAGCCCTAAGCAGGACACCGTAAATATCACATCCTGTGCCTGTCCGCATCTTTGAACACATGACCTTAAAGGGAGCTACAGTTTTAGGCCAAGTACTACAGAATCACAGAATGGTTGACATTGGAAAGGACCTCTGGAGATCATCTAGTCCAACCTCCCTGCTCAAGCAGAGCCACCAAGAGCCAGTTCCTCAGGACCAAGTCCAGATGGCTGTTGAGTATCTCCAAGTATAGAGATATCTAGACATTCAAGTAACTTGCATCTTGTCCATGCAAAAATGAGAATGGGATGGGAACAGGAAAGAACTCTCACAAAGCCTAATTTTATACACATAAGTGCCTTAAAAGTAAGTGATTTCTTTAGACTTCCTGTTTGGCCAAGTGAAAGGCATGGTATGTAACCCAGGTGCTCAGAATAACTCCGATTTCCAGGGAGGCTGCCAAGCATTCAAGGGAACTTGGCCACTTATGCAATGAGTTCAGTTCCTCTTCTATGCCGTCTAAATTCTCTCCATTGTCCTCAGGGCAAGTGGCATGGCACACCTCATGCTTACAAAGCTAAACCCTTCTCTCCATCCTCCTGCAATACTGGTCTCGACCATACTGCTTATTGGCCTCTGCTGCCTCCAGGCTGTGTTATTCTCTTTGGTTGGCCCAGACCAAAGCTGCCAGGAGCATGTTAGAAAGCAAAGAGCATGGATGATTGATCACATGCCAGTCCTCAAACCATGTCTCAAACTGTTTAATTTCCTTTTATATAGTCATGGTCATGGAAGCTGTTCCTCATGCCATGCTTCTAGACATGATCACTATTGTTGTATGTCATTGGTGCCTATAATTAAGTCATGAATTTACTCATTTTGGAAACTACTATAGCCCACGCAGACTTTGGCAGAATAACAGATCCTCAAAGGTCACTCTTTCCACAGCTCTTCCACAGGAAGGATCCCACAAACCCTCCATCATCCTCTTTAGGCAAAGTCAGTAAGGTTAGCTTATCCTGTCAATGAAAGCAGTTGAAGCTAAACTAACTTCGCTAAAGGCAGATTAAGGAGAATTCACACGATCCTCAAAGCAGGAAGGGGATAAAGCCAGGCTCACCAGAAATGAGCCTATGAGTTGCAGGCCTGGGATGGGGCAAAACCGTTAGCCCAGCCGAAGTGCACGTACACAAATACAAACAGTATGGGCAGCAAGCAGGAGGAGCTGGGAGCCACCGTACAGCAGGAAAGTTGTGACATAGTCACCATCACAGAAATGCAGTGGGATGAAACAGGAGAGCTGCAATGGATGGCTGTAAACTCTTTAGAAGAGACAAGAGAAGAAGAAGACATGGTGGGGTAGCACTGTACACTAAGAAGTGTGTTGATTATGTGGAAATTGATGATGATGAAGATAACACGGTTGAGTGCCTATGGGTAAAGATCAGGGGGAAGGTTAACAGGGCAGACATCCTGGTGGGAGTCTGTTACAGATCACCTAACCAGGACAAACAGTCAGAGCATACACCCTACAAGCTGGTGGCAGAAGTCTCACAGTCAGCAGCCCTTGTACTGATGGACAACTTCAACTTGCTAGATGTCTGCTGGAAATACAACACAGCAGAGAGGAAGCAGGGGTTCCTAGAGTGTGTGAAAGACAACTTCCTAACACAACTGGTAAATGAGCCTACCAGAGGAGCTGCCCTGCCAGACCTGCTGTTTGTGAACACAGAAGAACTGATGGGTGATGTGAAAGTCCCTTGGGAAGCAGTCCTTAAAAACAAAGGGATCAAGGAAGGCTGGACATACTTGAAGAAAGAAATCTTGAACATGCAAGATCAAGCCATACCTATGGGCTGAAGGATGAGCCATCAGGGAAGAAGACCAGCCTGGATAAGCAGGGAGATTTCACAAAAACTCAGGGAAAAAAAGAAGGTGTATCACCTTTGGAAAAAGGGGGAGGCAACTCAGGAAGTGTTTAAGGATGTCATTAAGTCATGCAGAGAGATATTTAGAGAGGCAAAAGCTCAATTAGAACTTAAACTGGCCACTTCCATAAAGGATAAAAAAGTGTTTTTATAAATACAGTAATAGCAAAAGGAACGGCAAGGTAAACTTCCATTCCTTATTTGCCATGAGGGGGGAATATAGTCACCAAAGATAAGGAAAAGGCTGAGGTACTTAAAACCTTCTTTTCCTCAGTTTTCAGCAATAAGACAGGTCATCCTCAGGACAGCTGTCCTCCTAAGCTGGTAGACAGGGATGGGAAGCAGAATGGACTATCTATAATCCAGGAGGACGCAGTTAGTGACTTGCTGAGGCACTTAGATGATCACAAGTCTATGGGACCAGATGGAATCCCTCCTAGGGTTATGAAGGAACTGTCTCATCAAGTCACTCTCCATCATTTATCACCAATCTTGGCTAACCAGGGAGGTCCCTGGTGACCAGAAGGTGGCCAGTGTGATGCTCATCCACAAGAAGGTCTAGAAGGAGGATCCGGGAAATTACAGGCCTGTCAGCCTGACCTCAGTACCCAACAGGGTTATGGAGCAGATCATCTTGAATGCAATCACACAGCACAAACAGGAAAACCAGCAGGGATCAGACCCAGCTAGCACAGGTTTAGGAAGGGCAGGTCCTGCCTGACCAACCTGATCTCCTTTCATGACCAGGTGACCCGCCTGGTGGATGAGGGAAAGGCTGTGGGTGTTGTCTGCCTGGACTTCCGCAAAGTCTTTGATACTGTCTCCCATTGCATTCTCCTGGAAAAATTAGCAGCCCATGGCTTGGACAGTTGCACTCTTTGCTTGGTTAAGAACTGTCTGAATGTCCAGACCCAGAGAGTGGTGGTGAATGGAGCTGCATCCAGCTGGCAGCCAGTCACTAGTGGTATCCCTCAGGGGTCAGTATTGGGCCCAGTCCTGTTTATTGATGATCTGGAGGAGGGGATTTGGTCTAACATTAGAAAATTCACGGACAGCATCACCTTGGGTCAGAGTGCTAGAGGGTAGGAAGGCTCTGCTGAGGGATCTGGACAGGCTGGATTGATGGACTGAGACCAATGGCATGAGGTTTAGTAAGACCAAGTACCGGGTCCTACACTTTGGCAACAACCCCATGCAGAACTACAGACTGGTGGCTGGACAGTGGCCAGGCAGAAAGGGCCCAGGGTGTGTTGGCTGAACATGAGCTAGCATATGGCCAGGTGGCCAAGAAGGCCAATGGCATCCTGGCCTGTATAAGCAATGGTGTGGCCAGCAGGACCAGGGCAGTGATTGTCCCTCTGTACTCAGCACTGGTGAGGCCACACCTCGAGTGCTGTGTCCAGGTCTGGGCCCCTCAATTCAGGAAGGACGTTGAGGTGCTGGAGTGAGTCCAGGGAAGGGCAACAAAGCTGGTGAATGGTCTGGAGCACATGTCCTCTGAGGAATGGCTGAGAGGACTGGGATCATTTAGCCTGGAGAAGAGGAGGCTCAGGAGTGACTCTCTACAGCTGCGTGAAGGGAGGCTGTAGCCAGGTGAGGATTGACCTCTTCTCCCAGGCAACCAGCGACAGGATAAGAGGACACAGTCTTAAGCTGCCCCAGAGGCAGATTTCACAGTGAGGGTGATTAGACATTGGAATGAGCTGCCCAGGGAGGTGGTGGAGTCAGGAGTCACCATCCCTGGAGGTGTTATGTGGCACTTATTGCTATGGTCTAGTTGACATGGTGGGGCTCAGACACAGGTTTGACTTGATAATCTTACAGGTCTCTTCCAATGTAATTGTTTCTGTGATTCTGTGATTCCTCCTGCTGGCAGGGCTGGGATGGTCAGAGCATGCAGATAGAAGCCAGCAACAGGCTACTAGTAGAGAGGAAACATGAGGTTTTACATAGTAAAACCTTAATATGTTCTTGGGAGCTGAGTTTTGAGGATCAGGCACCAGAATGCAAATAAATTAAACCTTGCTTAATGAACACCTGCATGCAATAATCGGGCCATTTCTGAGAAAGCAGCAATAAACTACTACACAAGCCAGAGGTAATTATCTTGTCAAGTGAGTGAAAAGTTCACACTGATGGGTGAACCAATTATGGATTAATGTGCATTTAAGGATCTTGTGACACAAGTCCATCAATGATTTGTTTTAAACAGAGGCTGATGCTATTGCAAATCTTCTGAGCCCCATGCAGCTACAAGCTTTGCAATAAAAACAGCTCTGCAGTCCTGTAGCTATAATTTGAATAAGAGGTTATCTTTTAGTGAAGAAGTCCTTGCCACTGGAAAGAAGCTTCAAGAATACATGTGTGCTGTGGCTGACTGCAGCTGGTAGCATTAAGCCCTTCTCCTCCTGATTTTACAATCCTTGTTGCAATCATGGATAATATCACATACTGATGCCAGCGGTGCTCATCTGGCAATGACCTACAATGAATACCACAGGTGCATTGAGACAGAAGAGGTAGATGGCCCCAAATGAGAAAACCTACAGCTTCAACAAAGGGGGAAAGGTTATGTTTTACCCTCTGAAAGAGGAAAGGAAAGGAAAAAGGAAAAAGGAAAAAGAAAAAAGGAAAAAGGAAAGAGATATTGTCGTGAAGGATTCACTCATGACTTTGTTGTTTACCTATAATATTGCACTGTAATTCTAACTCAAGAAGTCACATCCACCTTCTCTATCTAGTGCCTTAGCTACAAACACACCTAATTTTAGTGATGTAAGTCTTAATTGATTTTTGGTTTTAAGCAGCTGAAATTATCTGGTGTTATAATAGTGTTGTGGTGCCACACACCGTGTTTTGTCTTCCTTCACTCACTGAATTTGTTGTTTACTTATTTACCTAAGGGTTTCCAGTGAGAATATTTGCAAAGGAGCCAGCAAACCCTTGTGTCAGCACTATGATTAGGGTCTATGAGTTGCTGACAAAAGGGAAGCAAGTGGCTCAAAGTAGAAAGGGGATGGAAGAACTCTGCTGCCTTTGAAAAAGCAACAGTGATCAGAAAGAATGGTATTTACTGCTATTCAGACATAAGGCAATCTCAGTTACTTTGTATTGACAGCATGGCATTGAAAGACATCAGCTGAGTATGGATACACACATTTTTAAAGACCATGTTTCAAGTTTACCTCAGCCATTTTTTAGAAAAATATCAGAAAGGCACCATTAGTGATGGCTCTTAAAGATTGGGAGATACCTAGTTTAGAAATTAAATCAGCCTGCAATTTTCAATCAAAGGCACTCTATATGGAACTCTTACATTCCTATGGCAGAACCACAATGGGAAGTTGCCAGAGGTAAGCTGCTGCATTTTGCTTATGATATTCCTAGGCTGTGTGCAGCATTTCTGAAAACTGGGTGTCCTCGGTGAAAGGTGAAGCTGCACTGCAGCCCCACTTGAATCTACATCTGCAGCTCTCAACTTCATGCCTTTGCTTTTCCTGGTGTTGGAATGATATTCAAAATTCAAACAGCAGGTGTATTGCTTATTTGTTCTTTCATGTCATGGTATTCATTGGTACCAAGACTGCTGTTAAATGTGTTTTGTTTGGAGTAGAGAATGACGACATATGTACTCCTAAAGATTGGACATGCTCTTTCAACTACATAAGGAGACAGACTGAATCACAAATACTTCTGAACAGCTTGTTCCCAGTGCCAATATTTTTTCACAGTAGGAGAGGCATCACAACTGTGACAGAGTTCATGGTCACTTTCAGAATAAACAGATTCTCATAAAAAACAACTTTGGAGAAAACATTTCATTGTCAAAAACACCTATGTGCTGCTGCCAAGACACTTTGCATCCTAAAGTGGTACTCCTGAAAGCGACATTTAGCTTATGAGATCCCACTTTCTCTTTCTTCTGGTGTGCACATCGTGGTGTTTCCTGCTGGTTGCCAAGCTGCAGATGGCTATATTTGGATAACTGTGTCTTTTTTAAAGCACTGATCTTTCTGTTATTGGCACTGTTAATGCAAATTACAGGACAATTCTTCTTATCCACTGAGAGTCACAAAGGGAATTATTTGAGCAAATGAGATCAAAGTTAAAGTTTAAATACAATAAAATACTAACAACACTTCTTGAACAATGTTTCTTATGTTGAGAATATGGCAAAGAAAATATATAGTCACTGTATTAGAAATACAACTTTATAATTAATCTCATGAATAATATGCTAAACACAATTCATTTTATAATGCCCTCTCATTGTCATTAGAAACAGACTTTCAAATCTTGAGTGCTGTAATTAAGGTAAATGTGTTTTTAAGGTAGGTAATCCCCTTTTGTTTATGCCTGCTAGCTACATATTGACTGTTCTCATCTGTATTAGCACACAAGCACTGTATTTTAATTAAGTAAATAGAGTTTCCAATTAGCAAACTGTAATACTTCACATATTTAGCCTAAGCATTTGAAGTTCTCCAGGAATGTTTTTTATCATTCCAGTTAGTTTTGCATACTTGTCATATGCAATTAGGCAGCTCAACTAAGAGTTTACTCAACACTCAGTCAGTGACTATGTGCAAGTCAACTGAAATATTTACTTTTGTTATTAACAAAGGGAGAAACCATTTATTGAAATCAGGAACCATTCAAAGACTCTAACATCTCAAATTATACACTGAAATGCAATTGAATTACGTATTTATTAAATAAATTCTGATACACATGGAAGTAATTTTTTGCTTGGCTCCTGCTACAAGAAAATATTTCAGCAAGAAGTGTGGGTTTCATCTCTGTTATCTGTAAGGAAACAAAACTGTCATCAGTCAGCAAAGATCTGCCTATATAGGAATCCCCAAGTGCTGAAAGACTTCTATAAATTATCCATAATGTACTGTGAGTTAGCTGCACTGTTGCCTGGAAACCCACAGCTTAGATCTGACTCATCTGGGAAAGATGTTAAAAATAGTAGCAGACACACTTGTCAGACTCACAGCTAGGATTAACTTTAGTGTGTCTGGGATGCCCTGGCAGTCGTGACTTTTTGCAATTTCCTATGGACAGTATTAAATAGGCAGGAATGCTCCAAAGTGTTCAGAAAGGTTCAGGAATATTCAGATAAGACCACCTTTCCATTCTAAGTTTGATTTTCCATAGTTCCAATGGGAAAAGTAAAGATGTGAGTAAAGATGCAGGGATTTGGAGTAATTCATTGTCTTCTATTACCATTTTGAAGTTAGACATTCTTCCAGCTCAGATGTTTGATATTAAATTCCTGATAGACGCAGCACATTTATCTATCTATTGAAATTTGGTTTGTGTTTATATTTAGGAATGAGAAAATTGACATAAACTGCCCTATGATTTCAAAATGTTCCCTTGTTTTTTCTACAGCAAGGTGCAAAGAACACAGAAGATTAAGTTATTGAACGAAGTAGACCCTACTTTCAATCTTTGTATTGTAAATAAAGGAAATAAATATTCATCTATTACATCTGCTTGTAGAACAGAGAGATAAACATGATAAATTGTAGTATTTCATCTGTTTTACTTTTTTTTCCCCCTGATATGACACATGGTCAAATAAGAGAATTATAGACATTTTTAGAACAACAACACAGGCACACTCTTGCAATGCATTCTCCTTCTCTCTCTAAGGCTGACCCTGCATCAGTAATCTTAGACCCAATGAGATGTGGCTTACATTCCTAGCTGCTTATTTTAAATTACTAACAAACCGTCACACATAGATTAGGGTATTATCTGATTAGGGTGCTATTGCAAAGCCTCCGTTCTATGGCGTGGTGAGCAACATACGGAAATTACTATTTCACTTCTTACTTTTGAATTAATTCTTCTGTTGCTCATATGTGCATAGATGCTTCTTCAAAAGCTGATAAAAGTGAGTACATTGAGCACAATGTCAGATATGGTACTCTGACTTAGATATTATAATTTTTAAATTTAGATTATTTTTGAATAATGAAATGTTTCCATATACCTAGTGATAGCAGCTTCTTAGTACCAGAAGTATTATGACCTCAGAATTTTGCAAAGGAAAATGAAAACTTGACAAAGGAGCAAGGATGACTGGAGATGATTGGAGAAAGCTTTAGAAACACTGCTTAAATACACACATCTGAGTGAATATGTGCCTGTTCACATGTAGATAATCACTCCCACAAATATAGTCCAAGGTTGGTATAGGCACCATCTTCTATATTAATCATGACCATAGAACACAATGAAAAACTGATCAGTGGGTCCATTTAACCCATCAATGGGTTAAATGGACACACTCAAGCTAGTGAGGCCTCCTTCTACTTGATTTGCATTTGATTATTATTTTAGTGTTTTCAGTTTGAAAATGTAAATAAGAATCCATGACAAACTTGAGCCACCTGGATGTAATAATCATTCATTTCAAGTGCATTCCTGTCCAATACAAAATACATCTGAAAGATACAGTATTTCACATATCAAACAACAGGATTTTGTACAAACTTCAATGTTTCTGTGACCTAAATGCAGAGGTGAAAAGATTACCTTTGCAATATGAAAAGCCAAGACAGCAAAGTCCTGGCAGGAAGTGCTAATTTTAAGTCCCAGGATCTGTTATGAAGGACGTGAGGACAGAAGCTTCTGGAACCACTCTCTTCTCAGTAATTAGAGTATTAGCTAATACTAACTGTCTAGCATGTCATAATGACAGAGAGTAGTAGCACTTGGATCTCACACAGCCTGAGCTTTACAGTCGACCTCCATCCAGAAACAAACTGGCAGTCACTGGAGATCAATGTTGCACAAACACAAAATACTGCCTACGTAGGCAACTGTATTTTGTTGACACTCCCCTTTCCATTTCAGCCTATAGAACCACACAGAGTATTCCATAGCAATTTTGTCTCAAACTCACAGAGGTATAGATTCCTGTGGCAAAGGGTACCTTGAAGTGAAAAGGTTGTGCTCTCCTTGTCAGTCACAGCTATTATTAGCTGTGCTTCAGACAAATGCACAAATGCACATGCTGTAGTTACACACCTCGGACAGGCCTGCGTGGGGATCCCCAGGCTGACTCTGAAGGAGTGAGGTTCCGAAGTGGAAGCGATGTAGCTACAGTGCGTAGACTAATCATCCTCTTATCCAGGGGCTACTCACAACCATATTTATTGGGCAGTCAACACAACTCTGATGCAGGTATATTGCTTCCATGAGGCAAGCCTTTGTCTACACCACAGTGCAGATGGGCTAGTTCACTTAGAGCAAACTGTATTGCTGGTGAAGTGTTGTTTTGGATGGAGAAATCAAGTTATTTATTGCAAAAAATGGCTGTTCAAATAACACAGTAATGCTGGCCTACCTAATCCATCTGGATGTGTCCTGTCGAAGCAACCTTTAAACTGCAGAAACCACAGGAGTGAAATATTTTATATAGCTAGGAAAGCTTTCAAAGAGTAATGATCAATTTATTGTGCTAGATTTGAGACAATTTGGTCATAGCAAAGAACCTCATTCTGTATAAGAGGTGGGCTTATTTTCATGACCTGTTCCAAGGTACTGACAAAAACAAAAGCACATAATTAGTGTACCCTTGCATAAGGCATAAGGGCATACTATTTTTTAAGCAAGAACAAGAAGAAAGACTCATTGTTTCTATGGGTGTGGGGAGGCTTTTTTTTGTGAGTTTCCTGGTTCACATATGCTCTTTAGAATGTAAATACACACCTTCAACTGGGGAAGCTGGCTGAGGTCTGGATGATTTCAGTTAAAAGATTTTGATGCATTTAAGCATATAACATGTATTCGTTTATGTATTTGTCAGTCTGTCTGTCTGTCGGTCTGTCTGTCTATGTTTTCTTTGGCTGTGCAGAATCTTAAAATCAAAGAAATCTGGATCCATTATGTGAAAGAGACATCACCCTCTCAAACAATCACTCGCTATCCGAATATCACATGCACTATGTGCCATGCAAAGAGCTTCATCTATTTGTCAAAATAGCCATAACACACTCTTCACATCAAGCAGAATAATCTACATCAGTTTAAATTAATTAGTGTGCTAAGTTCTTTTACTGCCATGAATACAACCACTGGGAAAAACTATTCCATGGCAGCTCAATAGCTTGCAATGGTCTCTTGAAAATGTCTCCTTTCTGGCATAAGAAACACAGACCTTTCATTTTGCTCGAATCCTTCAACCTTGTGAACAGGTTCTATTTTCTTTTTGTTTAGTATTACACTCAGCATGCCTGCTTAACAAGAAACAGGTATCATTTGCATTCATGAGAAATACATGAAAAATAAGCTGACATTCTTTTAAATATACACGGGTAATTAGATTTTTCTTTCGTTACGCGACTTTTTTTTCAGTTTTATTTTTCACAGCATAAAGATAAATTGACATAATGTTTTATCTTCCATACTTTCTCCTTTGACTGCTAGTACAGGCTACGGATAGTGTTTTTAATAAAATGCTACTATTCTATATGGAAAATTTATGACTTCATGCTTTAGGATACTTAGGAATTGGACTATTCATTTTAAAAGATACTATTTTTCTTACCCTAAAATTTTTAAACAAATACAACAAATAACTAATGTCCAATTCTTCAGCAACTTTAATTTGAAACATAAATTTATCAGAACAATCTTTTCCTGTCTTTTGAAACAGAGCAGCGGCTGATGCTTTATTTTGCCTCCTTCTAAACACGTTAATGGAGGAATGAAGATACAGATAAATAATAAATGGTAGCTAAATAACAAACTAAGTGAGGAATCCCATTACAGAATTTCTGCCTTTCACAAAACAGGCAGTTCTGTGCTGCAAACATGTATGGCTACAAGAGACCTAGGTGCAACTGGGAAGAGATGGCTCACAAGTTTGCACATCCTAGAGTGTTTTAAGACTGAATCCTATCGGCTACAATAAAACATTAAGATCTGGCCTTAAAAGTCAGAGTGAGTGCCATGCTAGAGCTCTATCTTATAACTCCTATGATTAGTTTTATAGCCTTTTGAGGAGACAAAGCTGCTGTTCCACTACAAAGAAAAGCTGCAGAGATGCTGGATGGAACGATTCCAGTTCTAATTAACCTGCCTAAATGCTAATTGAGGCGGGGGAAGTTGTATTTAATCATTCAGGTTTGCAAATTATGGCTATGAATGAGATCCAGAGAGCCCATTTAAGTGCATAAAAGAGTGAGTCATGTATTCTCAGAAAGTCTATTCAGAAAGCCAGGCACCTCCATCTGTAGCCAGCCAGACTTTCAGCATCTATCACCTACGTTTTGAATCACGGACACTCCCTATGCACCTTGCACAAATATGCAAAGACAGCAACAGTGTAGATATGATACATTCACACAGTTATATCTAAACCCTATCTGCTTCCCTAAATCCTACTCACTGGACATTTTCAAGCCTTCCTAAAATACATGAAAAGCAGTAAGCCCAGCAGAAAGCACTGCCTTACTGGCTAGTGTTCTGGACATGACAGGAATTTTTCAGGGAAGAGGAAACCTGTATTCCACCTCATGCCTCACATTACATGGATCATGGTCACCAGAAACAGCCATGGTCTCTAGAACAAAACATTAGGGCAAAAAGTAGTTTTTTTCTCCAGGGAACAGGCCAGCTGTAAGGTGGGGATAAGGAACACTCCTACTTTTGTGTGTCCTTCTTGTTCCCTGATGAGATTAATGCTTTCTGACTTCATCACAAAGACCATGGAGGAGACATCTGGCTGGTGCTACTTGGAGCACTGAGTTGCTACAGCATGCAGCACACCTGGATAATGCCTCCTGCACCATTCTGCTGGGACCAGCTGCCCACACAGGAGGCTCCCAAAGACACCCTCTCATGCTAAATACCTACACATTCTCATATAGATGTCATTACAACAAGGAAAATATGCCTAAAGAAAGAACTGATTTGTTGGCTTTTGCAAACTTTGCTCTTCCATTCACTTTTTTTTTTCTTGTCTGCTGTTGCCTTTGAGATTTTATTAAACTACACATTTGCAGGAAATAATGATTGTGTTTTAAATATCAGGATTCTGTCTCATACTATGAGACTTGGAGAAACACCATTAAAAAAGCATATTTCTGGTTATATGTAGGGAGGTCCATCTGCTTCCCTGACCTTTGAAGAGTGGTTTGAGGTATAGGCTGGCGCATGAACTCTTAACATTTCTGTACATCTTGCAGCTTGGAAGAATGACAGGCTGATCTTATTGTATTGGGGGTTGTAACTTTAAGTAATTTGCAGGACAATTGTAGTCCATATGTTAGACCTTTTATCTCATTGTGAACTTAAATAAATGGTAGAATAAATATCTTTTTTTAAAAAAATAATATCACATCACTGTAGTAGATTAGATGAACAGTCTATCAAGTCTAATATTTTACATTTATCTCTCTCTTAAACCTTTGAAAAAATACATGTATGTATACATATGCATATGTTTGGAGGGGGGGTGAATGCTTGTGTTAGCGAAATCTTACTGTGTAAACGTATTACATCTGTCCAACTGTTTTTAATACTCTGCACTTATCTAAGGCTTGTCATCAGTTTTATGGGATTGCACATCCAGTTGGAGAAGGCAAATGTGTAAAGTAGTAGAATAATCTGAACCATTTGATTTTCTGTGACTTCTGTCTAAAATCAATAAAAGCCATACTAGTGCAGGAGAATCTGAGTGGAAAATAGACTCCTCAAAGTAGTTAGAAGTGGGAAGTTGTTTTTTGTAGACTCCAGTTTAGGCTTAATGGTATTTGGTATCTTTAGCAACGATGGATAATAAAACCACTGCTAATAAAATCCAAGGATACAAAAAAATCATTGACTAGACCATAATAATAAGTCACTTACATGGATCTAAGATGATAAATGTATATTTTCATATTAGGAAGTAAAATCATTATGGCAATTGTGTTATACGTAGCCGTTTCTCAAAAAAAATGGCTTTGCTAAAGGGAGGGAACATAGAACATACCCTCTCAGCATGATATGCTGGCAATGAAGGCTAACACAGTCAAAGCATGACTAAATTGGGGAGCTTGGATCTGGAATAAATCCAGAGAAGAGCACTAAAAATGAATCTGTGGATAACTCTATTCAGCTCTGACAGTCACATCTCAGAAGGAATGTTGAAAAATGGGGTGACCTTCAGCAAAGAAGAAGACAGATTTTAAACTCCTCTCTCCTTCAAGGCAATGAATCTCGCACTTGTACATGCACAGGCTTACCATGTTAAGGGATGTTCCACTCACAGACATTACTCTAGTCATAAAATGAGCCAGATACTTTTCAAATCTAGCTCTGATATTTTGTTCTATGACTTCCTGTGGCTATGAATTCCATACACTGAAAATAGATATGTCCGTAAATCACCTTTATAACCATTGTTGAAAAGTCGGTGTTTAGGGAGTTTTCGAAATACAGGTTTTTTCCTGACATATGGTAAGTGCTCTATTGTGCACAGGGAATTCTGATAGACTTTAAAACTTGCAACAGAAAGTATTATAAACCATAATAACTACAGTGAATATACCCAGCTTCTTCTAAAATGCAATGAGCTAAAATATCTCTCTCCTCTAGGGAAAGGTCATTAAATATATTTTTATGGGATATCTGGTAACAGTTACCAATTTTTAATATGCTATAATGTTAATATGGGTATGCCCTCACAATTATAAATTATATAAAAATGGGTTACTGTGCAAAAAAATTAGTTTTCAAGTGATAATAACTTGTCCTTAATAAAAAAAACTATAATGTGCTGAGAAAAGCAAATATTAGAAGCACAGCAATTTTGTTTGAATGAAAATTGTTGCCTACTTGAAGAAAACATTGACAGCTCATCTAATGTAACTTTAAATAATAAGGAGGAATTTTGAAAGGAATCAACAGTAAAGGATGTAAAACTTAGCATGATGGACTAAAATTCAACCATAATATAATTTTCTTAGACCAATAACTTCTGTGAGTTTACATGGTAGATATTGCACAATATTTAAATGCTTAATATGTTCAATGTGAGTTCAATGCATTCTTCCGTATCATTAAAAAGGTAATTTCTAGAAGCTTCAAATGTAGAACAGCAGGGAGGGGAAGAGTAACACTTCTGTCTCAGGGAAGACACAACACACTATAAACAGCAAGATACAGAGCACGTGAATTTTTTTAAAAAATTAAAAATATTCAGGTTTTATTTCACACAAAGCAAAACTCATGGCTTCCTTCTGCACCTTCAGGACCTTGAGAGTAGATAAAAACTCCATAAGTTTTGGTGATATGCTTCACACTGGCTTCACTCAGCCATCAGAAAGACTAGATAATTGTTTCTTAAAACCCTAATTCAGCAATGCAAACACTTTGTTGCAGAGCAGCCCTTGCTCTGCCAGTGGTGCCATGCTGTGCAGCAGTGTCAGTCCTTGCATGTAACCTGCCAAGTTTTCAGCTGCCCACACAACCCGGAATCTACAATCTCTTAAGCTGGTCAGCTAAATGGTAGTAACACTGATAATATTTTGAAAGTAGGGGTCCTGGCTTTGGACCTTTCTGATATAGGCATAAAGAAATTTATTCTTCGGCCAATAAAATTAAACAGAAAGGCAATTGTGAGGTATTTTCAGAGTTTAATCACATGGAACTCTGTAAACACCATGTCTTCACTGGTTTTATTGCAAAATGCTGGTCATCAACTTTCTTGAAGACCAATCTAATTCAAGATTGCAGGGCTTCGTGGTTTAGGACAGGCAAACTACAGACTTTTCACGTCTTTTTCTCAGTGTTATAAAGAGTAGTTCTCAATGCTACTGAGAAAAGAAAGGCATCATTGGAGAAAGAATATATGGAAAAAATCAATGTGAAGAGAACATCTGAATACCTAGAACTGCCACTCAGAAGTTACAAAAATATTGTTTAATTTCATTTCATTCAGAAATTGGAGAAAACTCAGGAAACACAGAGGCTTTGTGATCTGTTCAACAGTTCTCCTGGAGGAAATGATAGCAGCACCATATGAGTTAATGTGCATATTACTGGAATTGCACTTACTTTCATTTGTGGGTTTGCTTGGTTTTTTTCCTTCCCCATTCAAGAAGCATTTAAAACCCCAAGGCTGCTCAAGCCTAGTTCCTGTTTGTCATGGAAATGCTGACAGACTTCTACCAATTGCAGAGAAGCAGCCACCACTCCACAAGTATAAAACTTAGACATAAGCACAAACCCTTCACCATCAGGCTCACTGTTCTCAGCACAGTTTCTCAATCACATGGCTGTGACCAATTAGTACAAGCTGTCCCATATTCCCATCTCCTGTGGTTTGCAGCACTGCAGGGTGTGATTCTGCCCTTACAGATGGGATGTGCTATCCTCCGTATGGATCATGGTATTTGCACCTCAGAAATCTTAGAATAGAATATTGCAGTTGAAAGGGCCCTATAAAATTAATCTACTCCAACTGCCAATGTCTACTACATTTAATAAATTTGAATATGCTTAAAGCATGTATAAAGTATAATTTATTAGTATAACTATAAAATGCAGTAATAAAACATATACAGTCATTCAGAAATATACTCTAGATTTCTTTTTAATGCATATATATATACTTCTATGAAGGAGAATTCACAAGCTCTGGTCCTATTTTAGTCTTCATTTGCAAATATCATTAATACTCTCACAGGAGACTTACTTTTATGCCTAAAAGCTGATCAAATCATCTAAGCAGCTTGATCTCAAGTACTGTGAAAATTAAGCATCTCTGTGCCTCCACAGTACTTCAAAAGGAAACACAGACATTTCAGTTTCTGGAGAATAAGATCCATGGTGTGACCTTCGGAAAATACTAGAATATTGATCCAGAATGAGTCAAAGGTCTACTCTGAACCCTGCTATCTACTCTTAACTACCTAACATCTGAAGTTTACCACTGCTTTTGGACTCTTCAGGATATATAGAAGTGAATGATTCTCTTTATGCCTGCTGTGGCAGAGTTCGCTGCTGCCCCCACTTAAGCCATAACCACCAGCGGTGGTTGTGATGGCTGCATCCAGCTGACTCTAGACTTTGGGGGACAGATGACAACAGGGTAGCCAAAGGCTGTCTGGTACAGTGACCCAGATGTCTTGCTGGCATGCAAATATGATGATAAGTCATTAACTTTGAAACCTTAGCTAAGTGCTATAAAGGATTGATCATGTGTATATAATCCTTTAGACATAAACCATTGAGGAGTGGATCCAGCCACTCCTGTACTCCCCTCTGAGAGGTGGTTTAGGACACAAGAGAGTCTTTTCTGAACCTCATGACTCAGCTAGGTTTGAGGCTCCTAGCAGTTTTGCCTGACTCTGTTCTCTATGCAGTAAATAATCTAGTGTACCTTGCCATCAAATCTTGTCAAACCACTGCTGCATTTACTATCAAACTTTGTTATACCAATAAAGTATCTTGTGCTTTTCTCTTACAAGTGAAGTGTATGGCTCCATCCACAACACCTGTATTAAAGGGGAAGGTTCTGATGCACAATTTATTATCAGCAAAAGGTGAAAATGATGTGTTATATACAAAATGCTGAACATACATTTTTGTACTGTTAAATACTGTCATGTACTGCATTCTTCAACTTGTGTCGCCCTTAGCAATGCTATTGACTTTTACCTGAAACTTAGTGGCTGTTTGTTTTTGTATTTATTTTACTAATTCACATCAATGAAAGCATCAATGAGCTAATAGTTGATTAGTGACTGGTACAAGTCCTTGCTTCTTATTCTGGAATGATTTACTGTATTTTAAAGGGAAGCAGGTTGATTCATTTAAATCATCTCATTTAATATCTTGCACCAAATGTCTGGGAGAATAATGAATTACAGCTAAGGACAGGCATCTTCATTTTGTCTGTAATAATTTGAAAGTCACTGAGATGTTATTGGTTCAGAATTTAGTGCTATGGAGCTTTTATTTTATGTATTCATTCATTTCACCTGTGGGAACAGATAGGATGATGGAAAGTAAAATTAATAATGAAAAATAGGGTGAAATTGGAGCAGAGACTAGGCAGAATGAAAAATAAGCTCAGAGTTCTGCAGAAGCAGAGAGGAGAGAAAATGAAAAAAAAAAAAAACCAGCAGTAGAGTTGTCAACTTTAAGCCTGTAAACAGGGAAAAAAAGAATAGTGATGTCCAACAACTGAGTTAGACCAAAGACTTTCTAGGATGTGTAGCTCATTCTCACAAAAAGTTGTGATTCATGAGATTTGCCACATCCTAGTAACAACTACTACACTTATAAGTAAAACTGGCACGGAACTAAGCCTTTGAAAGTTAGGGTTTCAGTTCCAGTCCTCTGACAAAGATTACTGCCTAGCTTTGATCAAAACATTTGCTTTTTCTGTCTCTTAATTCTTCATTTATTAATAAGAATTAAAATATTTCTCCTACTTAGAAAGGGTAATGAGGTCGAATCCACTAATAAGTGGTTCAGGCACTACTTAAGCCCCCCTGCCAAGTCATTTCTTCCTAGCACATCCACTTTGCGTAGGACTTTCCACATCACATACAATCCAGTGATAGAGTGCATTGTGTGCAAATGGGGTTTTCTTGAACCTGCAGTCAGGACATGAAACTAAATTAATGCCAGAGCATGTCAGAGCAAGTGCCAAGGCACTTGCTTGTGACCAGCACTTGTCTAGACCAAAAGAAATTGTGTTGGAATCAAATAAATAAGACCAGGCAGTGGGGAAGAAGACCAGCCTCACTGAACAGGGAGCTTTCACTGGAACTCAGAAAGAAAAAGGGTTTACCACCTTTGGATGGAGAGGCAGAGAATTCTGGAGCACAAGGATGTCATTAGGTCATGTAGAGAGAAAATTAGAAAGACAAAAGCCTGTCTAGAACTCAGTCTGGCCGTCCCTGTAGAAGATAACAAAAAATGTTTTTACAAATACATTAATAACAAAAAGAGTGCCAAGGAGAATCTCCATCCATTATTGGATATGGGGAGAACATTGCCACAAAAAATAAGGAAAAGGCTGAGGTACTTAATGCCTTTGCCTCAGACTTTTGCAGTAAACCCCTGAGCTGGTAGACAGGGACAGGGAGCACAGTAATCCCCCAGCAATCAGGAGGAAGTAGTTAGTGACCTGCTCTGCCACACAGACTCTCACAAGTCTGTGGGACCGAATGTGATCCACCAAGGGTACCAAGAGAGCTGTTGGAAAAACTCACCAAGCCATTCTCCATCATTTATCAGCAGTCCTGGTTAACCAGGGAGGTTGGCCATCTGCAGGAAGGAACAGAAGGAGGATCCAGGGAAATGCAGGCCTGTCAGCCTGACTTCAGTGCTGAGGAAGGTTATAGAACAGATTATCTGGAGTACCATCGTGCAGCACATGTAGAACAACCAGTGGATCAGGCCCAGTTAGTATGGGTTCATGGGCAGCACATCCTGCTTGACCAACCTGATCTCCTTTTATGACAAGGTGACCTGCCTAGTGGATGAGGGAAAGGCTGTGGACATTGCCTACCTTGACTTCAATAAAGCCTTTGACACTGTCTCTCACAGAATTCTCTTGGAGAAGCTGGCAGCCCATGTCTTAGACAGGTGTAGTGTGCTAAGTAGAAAACTGAATAGATGGCTGAGCCCGGAGAGCAGTGGTGAATGGAGTTAAATCCAATCGGTGGTAAGTCACAAGTGCTGTTCCCCAGGGTTCAGTGTTGGGGTTACTCCTGTTTAATATTTTGTCAATCTGGATGAGGAGATTGAGTACAGACAACACCAGGCTGGGTGGGAGTGTTGATCTGGTGGAGGGTGGGAAAGCTCTGCAGAGGGATCTGGAGTGGGTGGATCAATGTGCCAATTGTATGAGGTTCAACAAGGTCAAGTACCAGGTCCTACCCCTCTATCACAAAAAACCCATGCAGAGCTACAGGCTTGGGGAAGATTGGATGGAAAGCACAAGTTTTATAACGAGTGGCTGAGGGAACTGGGATTGTTTAGCCTGGAGAAAAGATGGCTCCGGTGAGATGTTATCACACTCCACAACTATCTACAAGGAGGTTCTTGTGAGGTGGTGATCAGCCTCTTCTCCCAGACAACTAGCAATAGGACAAGGGAAAACAGCCTCAAGTCACACTAAGAGAGGTTCAGTTTGGGTATTGGGAAAAATTTCTTCACTGAAAAAATGTCCAGGCATTAGAACAGACTCTCCAGGCAAGTGGTGAAGTCACCATCTGTGGAAGTATTCAAAAAAGGAGTAGATATGGCTCTCCACGTGGTGGAGTGGGCACAGTCATACTCAGCCAGAGGTTTGACTAGATGATCTTAGAGGTCTTTTCCAAAGTTAATGATTCTATGATTCTATGATATACCTGATGTATACCCTCCATCACTACTCACTGAAGTAGATACATTTTTTAAATAATTTTCCTTTTTCCAGGAAACCATCTTACAACTAAATTAAGCTTACCGCCTGTTGCCTTCTGTCACCAGTCTCGCCAAAAGTAACAATCACCATACTCATTCCAGTCATCCTGTCGGGACAGAACAATGGCCTCTGGAGGCATCCTTTTCCATGGGCTGTAGAAAGAGTGCCCTGAGCATTTCAGGGTTAAAGCTTAGTGTGCCTGGACATTGCAGAATTAAAGTTTAGTGCGTTCTCTTTAAAATGGTTAGTATATTTGAATTCAGTGGTGATTTAGCAGAGAAAAAAAATGACAATGACAAAATCTCCAGATAAATGTGTGTTGACAACTTTGCAGTTCCTTACATAACCAAACAACTACAATCAGCAAAAAATGCAGAATAAAAAAAACATACAGATCAGT
Source organism: Ifrita kowaldi (assembly GCA_013398055.1). NCBI lineage: Eukaryota > Metazoa > Chordata > Aves > Passeriformes > Cinclosomatidae > Ifrita > Ifrita kowaldi. Next base: position 102,442 of record VZRS01011070.1, read on the forward strand.
TTGGGAGGTTTTGTTGCTGTTTTTGTTCAAGCACCTTGATCTAAATCCTGATTCTCCTTGAGATTAACAGCAGAATTCCAGCTATCTTCAGGACTATTGGAAGCTGCTCCACTGAGATGTTGTGCTGCACACTATTTTCTGGAATTATTAGATATACAAAACAATAGACAAAATCACCTAGAAAGTCTAATTTTAGACTTTCTTTAGACTCTTGCTTCCCATTATTTACTAATTAAAACAACTCTACCCTATTAGGAGTTGATTTGCATGTGATACCAGGACTCTGTTTAAACCTGAATGCTGTCAGGTCTTTGTTTCCTTCACAAACAATAACGATGTTCATTTCACATATTATTGCAGTAGTGTTGACCCTTTTGTGATGATGTTTGGAATGCCTATTGCTGTATTTTACAAAACAGTGTCTTTTGGGAGATACAATATATTCTCTGCAAGACCCTGAAAAATGAAACATATAATTTATCTTTCAGTTCTCCAAATCAGCAGTCATACCTTTGATAAGAAAATGATGACTGATTAATGTGTTTGTGTGGGTAAACACAAATTATTGATATGCAAATGTCAATAAGATAGTTGTAAGAACATGATGTAAGAACACCTCCACAGATTAATATGAAAGCCTTAGGACACTTGGAGATTTGATTTCAGACACAAGAATTCTTATTATCGTTGATATCAAACTCTTTTTTTATTATTTTGTATACCATTACTGCATGATACACATGTGGTGTTCTTATTTTGTTGTTTTCTATTGTGGTTAATTACATATTTTAGCCTTGACTTTGAAAAAAGCTAAGTACACATTTAACTTCAAGCATGTGAGTAGTTCCATGAGCTTCCCAAGACCAAAGCTTATAACTGGGCCAAGAATACCACTCATTTGTTTTTAGGTACATTTCCCTCCGAATCCAAGGTTTATCCTTCATAACAGTAAGTACAAACTTCTGAATCTTACACAAGATTTACAGGCATTTCACAAACTCCCCAAATAACAATATAAAATAAAATACAGAGACATCTTTTTAAAAAAAGCCATGAAAGTGATACTGCAGACTTGAGAATGTTGCCTGAGGAGCAAAATTCAGCTACAGTATCCTAATAAAAGCAAGTACGAAATGGAAAGCAAATTCTATCTGGATGAAAACAGTTACTTGGATAAGAAGAAATTCTGCAAGCATGTTAAATGATAACAAAGGATTCAAAGGAACCTATTTATAAAACAGGAGGATTGCATTATGACAAAAATTTTGCTGACTTTACATTGGAGAAGCATGGAATACGCTTTGATGTTTCAGAAATTGCTGTTTCTTTGCCACTTTACTGACACTATTCTGATCCATATAAAAGGTCATACAAGTAAAAAGAAAGGAGCCAAATCAAAGATGATGTTAGTGAGGACTGCAGAAATAATACCAATGCACAGAAATAATGGACAAAAAGATCAAGGGAAACCTTACACAGAGGCAGGTTTGCAGAATTTTTGACCATCCTTAATCATGCCCCTATTAACTTCCAAATGGTGTCTGCAGGAGCCAAGCAGGTAAACCACAGCAACTCCTGCTCAATGCACGTGGTAGAAGTTAACAGGTAGGATTCTGCTTGTAGTTGTGAAAAGAGGATATTTCCTGGAAGAAAATAAGGGTAACTCCACCTTAGTCTATGAACTCTGGATACAATTAAGCTTTAACCATAAGTTTAACACCTGCTAAAATCTTATTTGCAACCTTTAGACATATTTCTTGAAAAAGTCTTGAAAAGGCAGGTTCTAAGGAACAATTGAATACTTTTCTTACATTTTCCTCAGTGATGCAGGTAAAGATCTACAAAAGCACCTGCCTCACAAATAGGCACTGTCTGCTCTTACCAGTCTGCAGTCCTCTCCAGCAAAAAGTGGATTCCTTGCAGGGGGCTCACATGCATGTAGGAATTTTAAAGATGTGAGTACCATAAATGGAACAGGTCCTTAGGAAGCTGAAAGAAAACACAGTATGATATTTTAACATTCACATTTGATGGTTAAGATAGTCAGTGTGTATTGCTGATTACTTCATTTTCTTTTGATGACATGTTTTCATTCTGAGATATGCTTCTAAGACTTATGTGAAGCTGTTTGAGAAGGAAGGAGCACAGCTCCATTTCACCGCTGAATGGCTTTGCTGCACAAATAGCAAGATCTGATCCACCTGTTGAACAACTGGGATTACAGGTGCACCTTCTACAAGAGTTACTCCTACAAAATTACTGAAGAGTCCTTTGGCCTGAACAAGCAGCTGACCTCAAAACTCTGCATAGCATAGCATAGAATAGAATAGAAAGGAATACATTTTCAGTTAGAAGAGACCTAAAATTATCATATAGTCTACCTGCCTGACCGCTTCAGGGCTGGCCAAAATGCAGGATTACTTCCAAGCACAGAAGTATTTCTTATTCACTCTACATATCTACCTCTTTTCCTGTATGCCTCATTTTCTGAACAGTGTAGAATAAGCACTGCTGAGTTTCCTTGCTGTAGGGTCCTGGCCAGACCCTGTTTCTCCCAGGGTCTGGGATATCTGGGATTACCTGCTGTTAACCTGGGGTGAGTTCAGGCTTCACCAGCAGACTTGACAGAGATGGTGGTGATACTCCATCATTAACCTTTACAAAATAGCACACGTTGCTGACACATTTTTGAGATCATTAAATCAGATGTCTGAAAAATCATATGCAGGCTTCCTAATAGCATGTAAATAATTAGTGTGCAAAGAAAGCTATGATGAGAATTGGAGAGGAATCCTGTAGGATATGGAAAGAAGAAGCACATGGAAGAAAGAGAGGAGAACAGAGAGATGCAATAGGAAACTAAAGAGGAAAGACATTTGAAAGTTAGGAAAAGAATATTACTTGCTCAGAAAACACTAGAGAAGTTGAGAATTCTTTGTTTTCGCTGTTCAAACTTTCGGTGGCCAAAAGGCCTCGATTTCATGGGAAAGTGATTACTCATTCTTGAAAACTGTTTTTACGTAACCTCTGGTTAATTAAACAGTATAAGGCAGGCAAAATGTCCTGTAACTTCTGAGCTACTGAACCCTAAAGTCTTCTCTAAAAGATGGGTAGGCTCCTGTTGGAGTGAGAGCTCCTC
>VZRS01011071.1:0-34001 GCA_013398055.1 Ifrita kowaldi
CAGTTTGATCTAGAGCCCTGTGTAACACAGGGGGCAGACTAATGGGCTTATGGTTGTCTGAAACATTGCCTATTCTTAAATATAGCTACTAAATTTATCATTCCCCAGTTGCACAACAATATCCCTTCCTATTGTTTCAGTGCCTATTTAGGGAACAAAATCCATCAGTGCTCAAAAGCCAGGAATACCTGGGTCTTACCTTCACCTGAACTTGTTCTGTCTGTATCTTTGTATTTTCCTTCTCTCTCTCAAAATGTTGTACAGCTGGGTTCAAATTGCAGCTGATGTTCACTCCCTTTGGATGGACAAGGTCCCCAAATGGTCACTAGCAGCTCAGAGAAGTCTGTGCCATGACCACAGGGAAAGTTAAACAACCACGTAAAACCCAAGTTCGTCTTAGAAGATGAATTACTCTGTAAGGCATGGTTTGTGAAAACAATCTGCTTAGACAAGAGAAGGGTTCTTTGCTTTTATCAAAAATTGCCCTCACTCTTTCACTACACTCAGGTCATACAGCCCTGGTAGGCCATGCTGCCCTCTCCAGACAGTAACACAGTAAGTGCTGTGCTCAGAAAAAGACATAACAGATGTGGTTATTTGCTGTAAGAAGGTAAAATTCCTTGCTCTCTGTCTTCACTCTGGACACTACTCATTGACAGCATAATACCGAAATACCACACAGTTGTTCCTCTCGGAGTTCCCCAGCTTTGCTCTCACTAGCTGTGTCCTGCTTCATTACTGACATTTATGCTCTTTTTCTTCTTCCGGGTGGCTCCATCCCTCCTGCTTTCCGATTTTCCTTCAACCAGCTTCGAATCACCTTTTAACTGAATTTCCTCAATAACTTCTGTTTGCAAGCTTCTCCCAGACTCTAGACACAGAAGGGTAAAAGATCAATCCTTGTTCATTCTGGGACGAATATATCATGATCCAAAAGTTTGCAGGTAGTGAGGGGCACTGCATGAGCAGCCAGCTTCCCAGGCACAGGGTGGTTAGCTGAGAGGATTCTGCTCTCTCCTGACTTTCCGGAGAGAAGAAAGATACCGGCCCCAAGCCCAATGCATCACATGCTCTGTATCCTTCCTGCCAGGGAAGTTCTGGCAAAGCAGGTAAGTTGTCCTTGCTTTGCAAGAGCCACAGCCTGCATGCCACAGGAGGGGCATGACAGGAGAGGAGGAGTTGGTCAGAGTCCACCACTCTTTTCCTGGTGCCACTGTCCATGTGTTGTCCCATTATGTTTGATTATTTCCTGCTGGCGTTTTTTTCAGCCTCCCTCCTGGCTGGCCAGGGTGTGCAGCAGCTCACTCAGTCTCCGTTGTGTTCTGCCAGGAGCTTCCTGCTTAGCTGTAATAAACTGATCTGAGCAGTGCTTCCCTGGCTGCCTTCCTCTTTAAGCATGCCCTTTTTACAGGTAGCACATTCAACACAAATTGTTTATAATCGAGCTGAGAAGCAAATTTTAGACCCAATTTTCCATACTCCATTTAGAGTTCTATTCTGGTCTCTGCCTCACCACCTTCCTTGGCTATTATTGTAAGTACATTATTACCACAGGGCAGGAATATATTTGTGCCTTTATGAAGTGAAGCAATATAAGCCATAAGTACTCATCTCATTCTTGCCATTTTTAAGTAATGATATATCCTGTAAATAAAACTTTCAATACTTGCATTTGTTTCTTTTTTTTCTATATATTTTTAGAGCAAGTCTTGCCTTTCTTATGTCCTTTTAAGTGGTGACTCACTCTGATTTCCTGATTTATATTGTTTTAACTTACTCAGTTTTTCCCCCCAAATTTACATGAAAGAGCTACCTACTTGTGCCATTTATTAACAAGTTATGTGCCTAGAATATACTTTCAGTTAACTTGAACACCCTTTCTCCCTATTTTTTGTTTGTTTCTGAATTTCTTGGGCTAAAGCTCTAAAAGAGCATACTGGTTAAATACAATGCTGAATTTGTAGGCCACTTATCCACTAAAGCAGATACTCTGGGGTGCAAACAACATCCTTGTGTTTGATGAAAATGAGTGAGCTCCACATGCAAATTAACTCAGGCTCCAAGTCTGGCTTTCTTCCTTTCTTTATTCTGTTTTATATCCCAGACAGTTTCTGCCATGCATTACGGTCTATAAAAGCAAAGCTGGGCCCAGCCCAACAAATTCAGAAGCTGTCTGAAAGTCTTCTCACAGCTTTCCATCTTCTGGTTACAAGCTCAATGTTAAAATTATCCCTGTTCTAAAAATGTTAGTGGTACTATTTCATCTTTTTTCAAATAGATAATCTGCATTTTTTTAGCTGTTGTTTGTTAAAAATATTGTCAGACGCAGATTTCCTATAATATTATAATGTTTTCCAATGCCTAATTTCCAATAGTTGTCTTGTTGTAGTGGCCTGCATTATTTCCCTCATTAATTACTGCTGCTTTTAAAAACAGCTACAGCTTTCAATTTGTGTTGATTTCTATAAAAGTCTTCACTTTGATTAATAACCTGCAGCTTATTTAAATTGTTACAGCCTCTTGGGCATTGTTAGAGTGAAAAAAAAAAAAGACCTAATGAGAAGTGCAATGGTGGTAAGAAAAGAACTATATTACATGAGCATCTTGACACCACTTTCATAAGAACTTCACACTTAGATTCCAGAAGAAAATGAGAAGGTAAAAAGCATTCAATCCATCAGGCTTGTCGCAGGTGCAGATTTTGGCAGTTGCCCTTGTTCATCTTCACATGGTTGGTGATTCCCCATGTCTCTAATTTGTTGATGTCTCTCTGCAGGGCCTCCCTGCCTTCGGGGGGGGGTCAACAGCTCCTCCCAATTTAGTGGGTAAGCAAACTTACTGAGTGTTCCTTCCAGACCTGTGTCATTAAGAAAGCTTGTTAAGAAAGATGTTGAAGAGCGCAAGGCTGAGGATGGAGCCCTGCAGAACCCCACCAGTGACTGGTGGCCACCTTGATGTCACCCCATTCGCTGTAACTCTTTGTGCCCAACCCCTGAGCCAGTTGCATGGTGTGTTTATCCAGCTCAATGTTGGATATTTTGTCCAGATGGATACTGTCAGAGAGGGTATGGAAAGCATTGCTGAGGTCCAGAAAGATTACATACATTGAAGAATTTTTTTATTTACTGGCAAAAATTTGAGATGTTTAAATTTTCTGGTTTGTACAACCCATCTCTTTCACTAATGTGAGTACTCCATTTAAATGTGTCTAGTGATCCTTATTTAGCTCTTTAGCTAAATAAGATCCCCTCTTTAGCTTACATATAGGAAAGGAAAATGGATCCAGAGAAGGTTTTACTGTGGTGTACAACCACATAGTTTTTTCCCATAGAAATCTGTCTTGTTCAGTGATCATTTTTTTTCCCTAGAGTGAGTCAGACTGGTGTAATGAATGAGACTTGCGGGTAATGCACCTACTCCACTCATCTGAGGAGCTAGAGAGTTTAGTGAATGGCTGCTGAGAAGAGAAACACAGCCTTATACCTCATGCTGTTAAAGAGCCCTGCAGTGACAAGTGAAAGGTTTCCTGACGTCTTCTGCAAAGTCATGTTTTTGACAGGACTTTTACCCTCCTTTCTGGATGCCTGGGACTGGTGAAGTGAGGTGCTGACCACCTCCATAGACTACCAGAAGAAGAGAGAGATGGCAACCTTCCACTCAAAGTCCCTCTCTGCCCTGATAACTGGTGTGATTTTAAACACACCTTGTTTTCCATCTTTATTTTTATTTTAATTCCCATTTGGAGTTAAAGTAGATTTGTCACTGTAAAATTTCCTGCAGTCAAAAGTGCACCAGGACCATCTCTGCAGATGCACAGTTCTTTAAGCATAGTGTTTTTCTCTAGGTGTCAGATTTTATATCCTCAATATTTGCTTGCTTTTAAGTGTATCTTGCATATAGATTTGTACATAAAGTTTTAATCAGTTCCTGTCTCTTTACAGTCTAAAATTTGATCAGAAGAGATTTTAGACAAACAATAAATAATTCTTGCAGATAACTATCTGATGCTGTATATATATGATGTCTATCAGCGGGACTTGAGAAATGCCTGCTGATTGATTTGAAGGTATTTCAACTACACAGCTTCTGCACTTTTTTGAGCCTTGTAGTTAAGGAGTAGACTACAGTGTTCTGAGACTTTACATAAGAGCTTAGCTCCATTCAACAGGGTAGCTAAACATCAGAAGTAGATTTTTTCACGGTTCTGAAATAAAATGTCTGCTGATGAAATATGAAATTCTATTAAAAATCCCCGTGTCATTTAAAATCACATTTCTTTTGGTGTCTTGGCTCTTTTGGTTTCTTTTGGTGAAGCGAGAGTTTTACTACATTTTTTGCTGAAAGTCAGAAAACTCTTGAAACCCTGAAAAAAATTCTCTCATGCATATTTTTTACTGGAGGAATAATTCTAGCCTGCTCTCTTCAAAACATGTGCAGAAGGAAAGATGTATTTTAAGGATGTCAGACTTCCTTCCAAATGATTGAGAGAACCTTGCTGCTCAAGTTTATATTGGGCAGGTTATGCCTGTCTGTATTTTGATAGCTTGTCATTTTTCAGAAGCAATTGGACAAAATTAAAACTATGCTAAATTTTCAGATTTCCTTGATGCCTAAATGTTGCAGCTTCAGGTTTACTCTAATGGAGCCTCCTGCCTTCTTCACTTAACCATGTTCCTTGGAAGAGGAAAGCTAATATACTCTCTAGAAGAAAATAAACTCTGCCATTATTCTAGGGAATATGCTCCCATCCACCATTTCATCTTGGGGGAAAAAAAATTCAGGAAAGCAAAAAATTGCCATAAATGGCCCAATTTATCTACCTATGTATCTGTCAAAGCATCAGCAAAGATTCACAAGGAATCATCACCAACATTTTGGGCACTGGGTAAATCAGTTTAAAGAAATCTGTATTCCCAGTCTGTCTGTGCTCTCTAGCCCTGAAGATCACTCAGGAAATGGGACAGACCTTGTGTGTGGAGCAATCCATTCCTGGGTCACACAGTCTTAACCCACAATGTCCGTACCTATCTAAAAATGCACGTGTTGATTACACCATATTTACGGAGAATGACACTTTCTTGGAAGTCACAATATTAATTTTAAAATACCGACATTTTCCTCCCTTTTTAAAAGAAAATGAACCCCTTGTTGTGATTTTATTCTTTGAATATAAAACAATTAAAAAAGTTCAAAAGCTATATACATCATCTTTGTGGTTTACTGTAATTTTTGCATAATTTTTCATAGGCTGTTGCATACTGCCATGTCATATTTTCATTGTCTATGAAAATTTCCTTATCTTTTCAGTCTGTTTCAGCAAGTACTGACAGTCTGATTCAGGCTCACAAAAAGGGGTAATTGAATGTATAAAAATCCAGCCTGTTCCATGAGCTATTGTAAGCACGTGCAGTTGCTTTCAGAACCACTGTGCCTATGAAAAGTTATCACACCAAAGCACTGATGGATGATAATTCAAATTCAGAACCGTGAGCTACTGGAGTTTTCTCTTCAGCTCCCTGAGGCTCAGTTAGCACATGAATGGGTGGGCTAACATTTTCGAAGGTTGGTAAAATACTCAGAAAAATACCAGCCTCCAGATCCCAGCTGGGATTTCAACATAAAAATAGTTGAGCAAGGTCATAAGAGCTTGTGCTTTTTGTAAAATTATGATTTTATGCCCAACAGAGAAGAAAACTGTTGAATTTAAAGCTGTGTATGTCTGTGGCTCTTTATTCATGCAGCAAGCTCTGCTCACTAAGAGAATGGGAAGACTGTGGGATGGAGAGATCATCAAAACATAATTTGTGTTTCCTTTGAAAATTCCTGAAGTCTCTATTTTCTGCATGTATCTCAGCAACCCACCTTGCTAATTTTAAATGGTATTACTTCATTTCCTTGCAAGCTAATAGCAAATTTAGGCCCTGAATATTCCTGTCAATTATCCATCCTCCACTGTGTCCGCTGTTCTATCTTCTTTCTATTCCTCTTATATCTTTTACGCCTACTCCTTTTCCACCTCCTCATGTCTCAATTTCACCATCAGCAAATATTGCCTGTGGGCAATTGTTCAAGAGTTTAATATTCATACAACTTCTTTAGTTTGTTATTGTTAGAGTCTGAACAGACTGACAGGACTTTCTCTAGAACAGGGAACATTAACTCCACGTTTATTTTAATTTCTAAACCCACATAATTTTAAAAGTACTTATTTTATAATCTACAGCTTTGATGGGTTCTGTCTGTGAGCAACTGAATTTCTCCAAAAATCAGAAAGCAGCAATTATTTATTTCCAAGAATCTTTTTCCTTTTCATCTCCTTGTGACTGAGTTTATCTTCAAATTGTCCATAGGTTTAAATTTTCTAAGCTCAGAAAAGTCCAGAACTTCAAGAAGTTTGAGGAGACCTGCAGTAGCAGTGATTTCCAGAACCACTAAGACAGATTGCTGCACATGCAGGGGAAAAAGAAAAATAAATATATTTGTTTAAAATTACTGGACTGATAATGGACTGCATTCATTTGGTTCTTATTTTGGTAAGAAGAATATATTAATCACTATCAAAGAGACAAACAAAGCTTGTGGGAAATGAGCCTTTCTCATTCCTTTGAGCAGACATGAGAAGACAAATACCTTAAGCAAACTTTGAGTAACTGCAATGTTTCTCCTATATGGTTTCCTTTGCACACAGGGGACAAAACTCAGAATTAAGAAGTTTGCCTCAGAGTTGTTAACAGATATAATCAAATGTATTTTCTGGTAAAATGCACTTTGTCACAGCTATGTTGACTTCAGCCTTTCTCCTGACTTGCTTTATGGGAAATATTAATTAAGCTAACCAGGAGCTGTGCCCAGAATAATGAAATGAAGCCAGCGTTTGTGAATCAGAAGGAAATATGGCAATGTGTTTGCCATCATGGTTTTTTTGTAAATGCAATGGGTACGGTTTACATCTGCGTTGCTGCTCTCCTTTCATTGAATTTAAACTGGAACAGACACCTATCGTGTAGTGCCATCCTTTCATCATATTAATCCAATATTAGGAACCTAGAAAGGAGCAGTGAGAAACATGGTAGCATTGTTAATCCATCAATTAAGTCCACAGGACATCAACATCTTAAATGACGCACATGGTCCTGCGTTCTCACCTCAATAAATGTATGGTAGGCCTGGGAGACGTTTGGAAGAGGGGCAAGCATGGTAAGAGGTATGGGATGGCACTCGTGAAGAGTTTATCAGAAAGGACTCTGCCCATCAGAAAAGCAGATGAAAAGAAATGTTATGCACATTATGAAACCTGTATCACAGAAAGTTGAAAACAGTTTACTGCCTCTCTCCGTATGGAAATGAGAGACAATCACATATAATTAGCAGGTGATGCATTCAAAACCAACAGATGGACATGGCCTGTGGCACAGCTCACGGGTAAGCTTGGGACTCTCTGCTGCATAATATGGTTGACATAAACCATGTGCAGCTTCAAAAAGGAAGCAGAGAAATTAGGTGGTGGGGGAAATAAAGCCCTATGAGCCTCTCCTACATCAGTAACTCCCTATGGCTCAACCAGGAAGCACTGAAGACCTGGAGACACTTCTGGGGAAATTGTGTTTCATGTTTTCTTTATGCTTACCTCAGTATCAAGGGACTGCCCTGATAACTTTCCACAGCTTTTTACATTTTCACAATTTCATAATTTTCCCATCTCTGGTTTTTTGTAGGTTGCTATTTCCTTGGTGATCAGTCTTCTGGCTGATAGTAAAACTATTTTCAGTTAGTTCCTTCTTCTGGCTGGAATTAACTAACTTTATGGCAGTGTTTGATGTTCAGTGAGATGAAGTTGTTTGATTTAATAATTTGTTTCCATGAAAGCACACTGAAGACTCTAAGCCAACATGCCCGTGTGCACCAAACTTGTATTATGAATGAGAGATGTAGAATATGAAATTATTGAAACGATGTAAAAATATTTTTCAAAATAATGTTATAACAAGAAGTGTTTTTCATTGTTTTGGGGCTTTTTTTATGAAAAGTATTTAGAGAGGATAATTATGGAGATTTTTTTAATTCAGAAATATTTATAAAGAAAATTAAAAACAAATACGGAAATTCTCTTTGGGGTAAATTTAAATGTTTTTTGGTTGAGAAAACCAGTGTTTTATAATTTTTTTTCAGCTATAGAACTTCACAATCAGTTTTTGCCACAGTTCTCTCTAAGATCTTAATCGGGACTACTTAAGTATTTAATTTCCATTTTCTAACTGAAACAATTGATGTAGAAAAAAGATTTTTATTCCCCAACTGGAATTGCCTCCTACCACAGATTACTGTCAACAAGCTCTGTTGTGTTTTCTCACTGTCTGTGTCATTCCTTTAGCAATATTTATTAATTCAGAGTGATTTAATAATTCAATGAATATCAACGTGTCTTTGTATTTTCACCAAAATATTGAAAGTATTTAGTTAAAGCAATAACTAACCTGCTCTCCTGAGTATACAGGATCTTTTCAGGTGTTGGCCAGGAGATGATGATAGCTGGAACTCGATATGTCTGTATTTCAAATCAGAGATCTACATTTGGCATCACATTATGTTTGCCATACCATAAGCTGGTTGACCTCAGTGACAATAAATAAGGTTGTATTAAAAACAAAACAATATCAGAGAACATAAGGTAAGCCTCATGCAACCTTTTTACCTCAGACAGGTTTTTTTCAAAAGCAAGAAAAAATTAGTTTAATTGACTTATTTGCTGTTGTTTTGTAACTCTTTTTTGGGGGGTTTTATTTGAGTTAGAGAAACTTCTATGTTTCTGAAATACTTTTGGGGTGTGGGATTTTTGTGTTTGTTCTTTTTTTTTTTAATTCTAAAGACTTCAAAGCAGTAAAATAAAATTTTTATATTTTACTTTCTTGATCCCTTCCAACAAAAATAGAAATGTTTGCAAAAATAACAAGTGTAAAGAAGAACTTACATTGTGGGTACCTGGAAAGAAGAATTTACAGCAAAATTTCATTAAAATGATAACAGCTGTGTAGTATAGGCTGGAAATAGTCTGTAATTGCTGCTAGGGACTATGACTTATGTCTAATCTCTACTGAGAGTTCTGGTTATTTCTGGCTCAATTTCTGCTTTCAGTCCCAAATAGGCAGTCTCGAAATGTGGTAGTTAGATGCTTAGACAAACCTTATACAAACTTCTGCACTAACTTCATCAGCAAAAAGGAAACACAGACTGCATCGTAGCTCTCTTCACACTTGAAGAAGGGGAAGAAAGACATTTGTAAAGGTCCTATGTCTGAGCACCTGGCTGTGGTCCCTTGCTTCAAAACCTTGCTCTCACAAGAAATGTCTCTCAGCTTCCCAGTCTCTTTATGAATATGAGATCCAGTTTTATGTTTTTGTACATATGGCACGAAAACTATAGCATGTCTTAACATGTACAGTATGAAAACCCTAGCATGTCATCACTTTTTTCATGGAATCTAAGCTTTTGATTCTTCTTTTCACATGAACTAAAAACTACCTCTTCTTAAATTGTGTTTTTGTTTTAGTCACATTAATTTTAATAACTGAAACAGGTTCCCCAGGGAAGTGGTCACAGCACCAGCCTGCCAGAGTTCAAGAATGATTTGGAAAATGCTCTCAGGCATATGGTGTGATTCTTGGCGCAGGCCTGTGCAGGGTCAGGAGCTGGACTTGATGATCCTTGTGAATTCCTTCCAACTCCGGATATTCTATGATGCTATGAACTCAGTCAAACATATGTCAAATGTATTTTTTTGTAACAGGCAGCTGGCTTATCTAGGGATTTCAATTGCTTGATATTAATAAACTTATAAACAGTGATTAATTTGGTCTGATATCTGAAAAAAAATGCTCAACATTAAAGTACAAAGCATTAAAATTAATGTGATCATCCATTTTTCTTTTTACCATCCAGTCACAATAACAGAGAATGTATGTAGTAACAGAGTATGTATCAAACTTTACAAAATTGAAGGGATGTTTGGGAAACTTCTATTTGACTTCTATTTTCTTATAAGATGAATGAATGAATGAATGAATGAAAAGTTTGTCTCTTCATGCATCCTTGAATATACACATTTCTGTGTGTGTATATATATATCTGCATAAGAATGTATATGCGTATTTAAGAATTCCACTGCCATCATATGTCAAAGGTAGTCTGAAATGTTAATTGTGAAGAAATTACCCTCATCAAAATGAATCAAGAGTAAGAAACTTGAAGGAAAACTTTACTTACCCTATCCATCAAGGCAGCAAAACTTTTGGGATGGCTAGCAAGCCTTACAGATGGTTTCTGCGGCCAAGGAAAGTTGCCAGGGTCAGAGCAGAGGGATACAGGCAGTCCTGATGAGGCTGAGGGCTAAGGGTCAGCATGTTTTCTGTCTGATCATACAGATTTCACTGTCCCAATCTGTTGCTGTGCATCCAAAACAGGCTTATGGAACTCTGATGAGATATTATTTCTGTGGATCAGTACGAATGCGTAGCGCAACTGCTATTGGTTGTCATAGGTGATCTTTAGACATGTGGACTTGATAACTTTTTTGTTGATGACAGGACCATGCTTTTTGCTGTATTTCATGATGTACTTTTTTTGATTATAGTTTTCTTGCAACACCTACAGGTTGCTTGCCCACAGGCTGTAAATTCTTCATGAGCAGTGGCAGAACAGGCCTACAGGTAAAAGATCAGCTATGGAAGAAAGAGTGGGAAATAAGATGGATCACCCATCAGCAGCAGAGGTCAGCACCCCTGTTTCCCCAGCACCAAACCCAGCCCTCAGGCTGGGAGCTGGTTATGGAGGAAGGAAGTTTCTGCTCCTGTGCACGAGGGCCTCATGCTCAAAGGTGAGTGCTCTCTTCTCAGCTGCAGAGCTTGGTGCCATTGCTGTAGCCTTATGCACCAAAAGCTCTCTCATGTCTTGCAGCACATGGCAGGCTCCTGTTATCAAGGGACACACACCCTTGCAGACCCGTATTCCCTCACAGCGCTCTGCTCGTCTCCTAAACTTGGCCAAACACATAAATCCACTCTGCTGTGAATATAGGATGGATCCCTCCCCGAGCTAAATGAAAACATCATGGTATTTGTTTACTTATTATCATTAAAATAATAGTTGCAGACATATATGTTTGCTTCCAAATCTGGAAGGTATTTGCAAAATGTGCTTATTTGTATTTATGGAAAAGAGAGAAAAAAATTCTTTAGAAGATTACATACAATCCTAGGGGGTTTTCTTCTTTTCTTTTCTTTTCCTCTAGGTTATCTTATCTTTCTGAATCTCATGGTCATGTGAGTTATTGTTACAATGGGTCATGTCAGCAACATCCTTTATTTTAGCTTTTAAAAAGTCTTGTTGCCGTGGCAACTTCCATATCACCCCCTCGAAATAACATACACAATATAGAATTTGATCTTTTGCACTGTAGAATATTCAAGCAAAAATGTTCAGTGTTAAGCACTTTTTTTTCAAATTTTAATGAGGTTTGAATGATATTTTTAATTATGTATCTGCTTTTCCCTTTTAAAATTCTTTTATGAAGAAAACAAATGAGTGCACCAAGACATGCATCCATTCCTACTGATGCCTTCAAATAGTCGCAGAACTGACAGTACACATTGTTTTCTATACAGATATTATAAAAGCTGCATTTATGATTTGTTTTAGTCACTGCACTCTGCTTACTTAATTTCCCTCAAGTAGTTAAGACAATAGAGTCATTAAGCTAAGTCAGACAGAAAGGTTTTCCCTCATCTCACATTTACCTAAATTATTTTTTTAAAAAGTTTTAGATTTTAAGACCAGAAGCAATCATTGTGGTCATCCAGTCTGGTGTCTTGCATCACAAATCACAGTATTTCATCCAGCAGTTACTCAGCAAGACACGAATATCTTGCTGAACTTTTAGGAACACATACAGACTAACCACACTTGTGCAGCAAATGCAAGCAAACATCCAGGCTGGGATCAGCTTTTATTGCTCCCAGCGTGAAGGCAAAACATTTATCCCATATGTTGCAAGCTTTGCCTTGTTCTGGACCTTCTCAGGCCTGGTCTTTGGGGTAACTTACTGTGTTGTGATCATGTGTTTGGGCTTCTGAAGGTGTAAGAGACTTAAAGATCGCAATTGCCTTAAACACTGTTAAGATCACATAATCAGATCTTAAACAGAAGGCAGATAAACTTGCTGGCCTCTAAGTGTCCTGAGGACAGAGGTTGGCAATGCCTCAACAACAACAACAACAAAATAGATTTTTTACTCAAAAATTAACAACTTCTGTAAATGCACTAAATAATACAAAATTTCAATAAAATTATTTTTTTCAATAAGTTATGTTTGTCCCACTCCTGTTCCTGGATTTGTCAACAGTGCAATCCCTCCCTCCTCCAGCACACACTCATTTTCTTTGCCCAATTCTGTTTGCTCTTAACCCTCATTGATTTCCTGTCAGTCATTAAGCTGCCAGTTATGTCTCTCAAAATCTCTGCAGACTGTACAAACCATCTAGAAATTACTGCTACTACTACTACTGCTACTACTACTACTATTACTAAGGAGCTGCTGGTAATTTTAAACTAGTGAGATTTATAATGACAACAAAAATATATTTATCCAAGAGTATATAATCCTTTTCTTTCTAGTTGAGTCAGAAAGCCGGCAACAATGTTTGCCGAACCTGCGTAATGAACACTTCAGTGCCAATGATTGTGGTCAGATTTCAAAGGAAAGACTTCTGGCATAGCAAGGACTAGGAAAAATATTTCCGTGAAAATGTCTGTCCTGATTTTTCTTTGAAAAATGAAAATCCAAAAATTTTCTGTCTTTTGAATGGTTTTTTTCCTATCTGTGAGATGAATTTTTCTTTGTTCTCATTTTTACTAGAGAATTTTGAAAAGAATGGGATTTATATTTACAAATTTGCATTTTTAGTATTATTTGTGTGCATCACACAAAAAAAAGGGTCTTGTATATTTTTCTTTTGACAGGTAGCATAAGTCTGCTAAATTCAGTGAAGCTACACAGTTGGAGTCCCAAATTAAATGAGAAGAAATCCAGCAGTTTCTAGGAAATTTGAGAACACGGTGGGGAGAGTGTGTTTCTAAATTTTAAAACAATCACTTTTATGGATTTTAATACTTTTTATTTATTAGGGAAGACAATCAAAAGAAAAATATCTGTTCATTTCTTCAAGCCTGGGTTTTCTAAACCTGGCTGAAGCAATTAAGTGTGATCTTAATGCTAATAAGAAGTGCACATCTTTCATGATTGTTTTGCTGGGCTGCATGGTTAGTTATGGGAATTTTGTAAAAGGCTACACTTTATAAAAAAGGCAAACATGGCACTCAGTCAGTTCATGCTTGGACAAAGTAACTTTTCCACTTGTTTCAAGCAATGAAACAAGAGGGAGAAAATGCATTGTGCTGGGATTGTGGGAGGAGGCAAACTGCTAATAAAGGGAAATAGTGAAGCAAGCCAAGTCACATGGTTTCTCCTCTCCAGACTGTTAGAAAAGGTATCATATGTCTGACACTATAAACTCTGAACTTCTGAGGCATTAGGATTGGTTCTGTACTAGTAAGTGAAAAATACAGTCTGAGATTGACTAGGTTTTTAAAATTTCCTTCTCACAAGTAGGCACTGTTAGACCCCTACAATGATAAGTTAAAATTCCTCTAGTTTCAAACTCCATAAAAATGAGAAGATCTTAAATTGACTGCTATAATCCCAACAGAAGATCATGCTGTTGTGGGTTGACCCTCCACACATGCTCATAAAATTTTTACTCCCTCAGTCCTCCAAAAATGGAAATTTTAGTTTTGCTAAATAAATAATAAAGAACATAATAGATATTCTTTTTTTTTCCCCATTTGAAAGAAGGCATTATTTTAATTTAAAATTTGTTTTCTACCTCTCTGGGGCTAAGAGGTAACATAAATCACAGTTATGTTTGAAAAATTATATATCTTGAACACTTTTTCTGGAGTTGCATTTTTAGAAGTAAATATCTATGCATCTCCTCTATATGAGGTATAGACAATATGAGAACTGTCATTGAATTCATTTGTGATACTCATTTCACGTCAGCTAAGAGGCCCTTGCAGGTATCTCAAAAGAATATCATCGTTAGGATCATGGTATATATTTATCAGCAAGGTATAACTTTGATCACTACTTTACATGCAGACGAAACAACCTGCTATAACAAGGGAAAGGCAGTTCATGGTTCACTAAAATTTGCCATCTGTCATACATTTTTCAGTAATCAGTGGAAACTGGGAAGTGCAATGGTGTTCAACCATGCCGTGGATGTCTGTCCTAGTGGGTAAAATCCTGGAAACTCCTACATGAAATTTAGCCAGTTTGGTAGGCTGCCTGATAATTAAATGTGCTGGGATTTCCCCCAGTAAGCAAGCATTTCACTGCTTCATTTTCATGTTTATATTTTGTTTTAATTGCAAGGTGACATGCTTGGTCATCATAAAGTCTGGTGTCACTGCCCAGCATTGTGGCCTTAGAAAAATCTTGACTGTGTCTTCTTCAGTGCCTGGATGAAATCTGAGTGTATCCCAACTAACCAATACTGATAGTGCATGGTTGTGCTTACAATAGTTGCATAGCTAAAGAAAGCAGCATGAGTCAGGAGAGCTGACTATTTAATATGATCCAGCACCTGGATTTCAAATTTGCCATCTTTCTGTTCCTGCCTTAGTCTAGGTAATTTTGAAGTCTATTGTGACATTTTCTGGAATATAACAAACAAATTAAATAATACCAGAGCTGTCAAATCTCTTGGGGTGTGAATACTGTAATAAAAGGTAACCTTTTTTAAGTCAAATAAATAAATAAAATTATGTATTTCTAGAAGAGACACATAAGTATAGAGATAAAATAGCACAAAGCATTACATAGAGTGCAAATTGTCAAAACATATCTCATAATAACCCTATTATTTAATAACTGTAGCATCTGCAGTGCTTCTTAATCTACTGTTTAAAGCAGACTTTATTATAACGAGGAAAAAAAAAATTTCATCAGCATTAAAAATTATAACTCGGATGTTTCCTGCACATTTCTTGCATAAGCACCAGAAGGAACTGCTTTCACTCAAAAGCAGGAAGAGATTAAGGAGCCTAAAATGTCTGTCCTTGTTTCTTTGTCATATCTACCACTTTTTTCCATGTATTATGTACATTTTGCTTCCATGTTTTGCATGCATTTTGCTTTGAAACCTGGCGGCTCCAATTAAATGCAATTACTTCTGTATTTTTGAGCTTTCCTTGTTGTGCAAACTCAGATGTCCTGGGAAAGGAGGTTGTGCAAAGCCTTGTCCCAGCAGCAGGTATTGAAACTGAGCAACATGAGGAAGCTGGATTTGGGTGATTGTGAAAGGCAGAAAAGGGAAATGGAATGGCAGGAAGTGCGAATTTCTTAGACAGATCTTAGGATATTCAAGATCCTGCCAAAAAAATGGAGGGGACTGAATATTTCTGGCAGCACAAAATCATCAGTGTGAGGATATCACTGTTCTTGGGCAGTTTGCTGAGATTCCCATGACGATCATGGCCATTTGTGCTGGTGGAGCAAGCAAACCATATCCAAGTAAATGAAAAACCTAAATTTCTGCCCCCTGGAGAACGTGAGTTTGAAGGCAGAGCCCAGGGAGATTAGGATGAATCTACTGTGGAAAGGTGGAGTGCTGTGAATCACTCCTATTGTAGCATCACCTGGGTTTCCATCCTTGTATTTCCCCATGGAGCATGTCCTGTGGGTAGCTGGTGAGCAGCTCAGGAGAACTTGAAAGGTTTGCAGCCTGGGATAGAAATAATGAAACTTGGTGATGGACTGTTGTGGTTTAACCTGGCAGGCAGCTAATTACCATATGTTATGGAATATTCCTTTGGCTGCTTAGGGTCAGCTGTCCCATCTCTGTCCTCTCCCAACTCTTTGTGCACCCCCAACCTCCTCATTGATGGGTCATGATGAGAGGCTGAAGAGTCCTTGACTTAGTGTAGGAACTAGTCAGCAACAGGTAAAACATTATGAACATTGCTGTCATGCTAAATCCAAAATACATCACTCTTCCAGCTATCAGAAAGAAAATTGACTCTATCCCAACTGAAGCAAGGACATGGATATAAGGATAATGGGATTTGAATATGTATTTTAGTTCCTGAGGTTCAAAGAGAGGTGTTCTGTATAATCAATAAGCTCATGGGATCTAGATCCCTCATAATGCTTTAATTTTTGGACGTGTCATGAGCTTGATTCAAGCATGGTCTCAAAAAAAGGGTTGTGTTGTTGCATTTGGATATGTGGGAAATGTCAGTGTGGGCATAATATAATGTTGAGTAGGGATTTCATAAATAGCTTGGCTTGCTGAAGCAATCTTGCTGCTTTTGCTTGGTACTGCATACAGACTGATTCACATTTCTCCTTAGACAGTGAGTGATGTGAAGGGTAATAATGAAAACAAGTACCTAAAAGAAGCACAAGTGATAGGATCGATCTTAGCTCCTCCAAAGTGGTAGCCAAATACCTCAAAAGCAGATGATCCACTGCTAAACAGACCTGGATATTTCAGGAAATGCAAAATACCAGGGAAATAGAGAAAGCCATTATCAAAACAAATATAAGTCAATAAGATAGGTGTCATAGATGATCAGAAGTGGGTTAGGATCCAATTATTATGATTATTAGAGAGATGTCTCTACCTGAACTGAGGTACAGTCAAGATCATATGGTGAAGTCAATAGTATAGATTTTGTTTAACAGTAAATGTGAGATAGATACAGAGAGAGAAAGAAATAGGAAAGAGAGGGATGGGAGAGAAAGAGAGTGACAGAGGGACAAATTAAATGGAAAGATATCACCACTCTGTGGATTCTGACAGCATCACGTTGGTCTTCTTCAGGTCTTCCTTTGGTGATTTGTAATCACCAGACTGTTTAAGACAATTAAGATTTTTAAGCCTCTTACAAGGTGGTGCTTTTGATTTTGAGGTTCTCCTACCCCACATATAGTATTAAAAGACGAGTAGACATAGATGACTCTGAAATAAAAGTAAATGTCTGAAAGCTGTTTCTTATGTAAACAACAGCAAAGCTTCTCTTGGCTGCAGTGGTAAAAGATTGGTTACAAAAGGAAATATGCTGATTTGTTTGGCCACAGAAAACCATATAGACTTCAATTCGCAGGAACATCAACCTCAGTTGACTAATAAAGGAAATATTCAGATCAGGGAATAACAGAAAGAGAAATTTGGATGAGGGCCCAAACTAGAAGCCCCATTAGTGAGGTGAAATATTATCCACGATGATTGCTAGTATTAAAAAAAACCCGAAACAACTAGGGCTCTGAAATGAAAAAAATGAAAGAAAAGATGATTCAATGCACAGATTGAGGACCAAGACAAAAGGAGGAAAATTACCTTAAATTGAAACTTCAGAGACTGAAAGGCCTTTCTATCTCTCTTTAAACTAATATTATAAAAATATAATGTAATGTTATGTAATCTAGACATTATTACAGCAATTATGCACCCACCACCAATCTGAAAACCAGACTGACAGCAAGGCATCAAGAAACAATATTGTAATATAAAGATGAAAAACATTTTCTCCTTATTGCTTTGTTATTCTGAAGGGCTACAATGACACACATTATTAGATAAAATCACATTTACTACTACTACTCAGTCCAAAATCACATGTAGTATCTCCTTCTAGGAAAAGAAGGGAAAAGAGAAATCCAGTATGTGTGGGGGGTTTTTTTCTGAAATGCTACTAATAAGATCGATAAGTTCATTCTTTCCAAAATTTTGGATGCCTTTTTTGTCACAGCAAGAAGTTCCTTGTTTGTCTGAGACCATGTTGCCAAACAGAGCTGGTTGCTAAGAGCAAATGTTGTTCTCGGACTCTGCTACAGGAGGTTAGTTAAAATCTTCGGAATGTTTTTCTCTTAGTGAAACGACTGAAACCTTGGGAAGATTCACTACAGTTAGACAAGCTTATCGGGAATGCACAGTGACATAACTAATCATGGTACAGGACCTTACTGGCATGAGCTATTTCTGAAGACATCAGGTATAGGCTTTGGTAATATGCTTGGAAACAGGATATTTTTTCCCCTTTCCAAGTGGAATTATGACAACTCTTCTGATTCCGGAGTGGTGGAAGAATCTACAGTCAGTAATCACTTGTTTCACAGGTGCTAATACTGATTTTGGCATTTAGTGTATAGAATACTTTTGAAGGAAGTAAGAGTCTGTAAAGGCTAGGTTTGGTCTTCTCTCATCATGGTCAATAGTACTTTATTTACCAAATTTCAAACCAAAATTAATCTCATTATTAGTTCAGTGTTAGAAAAAGAAGACTAAATTAGTTTGTTCTTGCTTAATGTGAAATCTGTGCATTAAAAAAAAAAAAACCAAAAAACCAGATTGAATGTTGTCATATTGCTGACATTTCTCATTTGTAGTTTTTCATATGCATCTTGTTCTTTGTCTAGGAAACTTCAAGAATTTTAAGGACAGCTATTAATACAATCCTTATGAGGCAGGAAAATGTATTTTACTTTTACATAGCAAACAGAGACATGAGGGATGAAAGTAACTATTCCAAATCCTAATTGGCAGCCATTGGCATCTTTGGAGTAAAGATTTTAATAATCTTTAATAATCTGCTTTCTCAACAATCATTGAAATAATTCTCTTTTTATACAGCTAGCCTTCAACTGAGCAGTCACTTGCTGATCACATTTAGTAAGTAAATGACAAATAAATGAGTTGTCATTTTTAGTCTGGAAGATCACAAAGTTAAGTACATGAGATAACAACCAATCCAATTATTTCCACTGCATAATTTAGAAAAATCTTCTGGATTTAGTTTCATTCTGAGTGTCGGTGTCTCTGGTTTATGCTTTTAATGCAAGGGACTCCATTCCTTATGAGATTCTGTGGCAGGCATTTGAAATTCCCAGGACCATTGCAGATCTACCTAAAGGAATCCCATTCTGGGGTCATGACTATATGTTCTCTCTGAAGAGGAGCCTTGGTGTGGTTGCTTAGGAACCAGACAAAGGGATTCAACGGAGAAAGAAGGTGTAATGGTAATGAATTAAAATATGATCTGTGTCAACATCTGACTCATATGGGTAACTGGAAGAGGCTTTGTGACTGAGTATACTTGATAAAATTATATTTTCATTTCTGTAAATTCATTCCTGTCAGATGAGTCTTAACTCCCTTAATTATAATTTAGTTGTAAATTATGCATCTATTCACAAAATCTGGTTAGAGTTTGTATGTATTATCTGAGGGAATCAGAAATTAAGAAATTCTTTCTGAGAAAAACAAGTTAATGAGAATTGAAGCTTTGTTTGTAACTTTGTTTACGGAGTTGTACTTGGGCAACATTTGTCATGGGATCTGTGATTACTGTCAGGTACAATAGATTAAGCCTGATGATCTCAGAACCACATAAATAAACTCCTGGCTTAATTGCAGCACCGAGCTATCCACGGCTGGAGGGTACTTGTGATTCAGCCCCCAGCTGTCTCCTGTGTGAGTGAACACACACCAGCTGTGTGGCAAACGTCAGCGTAGGTGACACAATACAGTACGGTGCACTGAAGATACCTCAGGCCTTTAGATACACATACAAACAGGCTTGGCAGCACGATGTGCTGTTCTTTGGGTGTGTAACAGATGTAACCCGCGCAGAGCAGGACAAAAGGTGGGTGCTGGTGGGCAGCTCAGCTGCCGAGCTGCCATCTGCCTGCCTCCCCCAGCCGCACCAGCACTGCTTGTCCTCTAAAACTTGTATTCTGGGCATCGTGCTTACTTTGGAGATGTCATTCCTGAAGTGAACCTCTGCAAGGCCAAAAAGTGAAATAAAGCACTTAGCTACAGCTGACAAAGAAGGGAGCTGCACTTGGGAGTGCACGAGGCATTCCACGTTTCCAGTGCCACTGTCAGGACACTGCTCTCAGCCCTGCAAAAACAAAATGGTTTTGAAATTAACTTGCTCTGATTCTTATTTATGACAAACACATTTCAAAGACTGTAAGTTCAGCACATTTCAACTGCTCCATGTTAAATGCCTCCTTATATCTACAGACCTGTGTGAAAGGTTTGAGGGTGTACTGCTTTGTCTACCCCAGCAAAGACACTAAAGCTGATTGTGCAATCCTTGTGGAGGTGTTGCACAATAAAAGGCTGTCATTCCTGCTCCTGGCCCTGGAAACAACTTGCTTTCCCCAGCGACCTCTATTCTCATGAGCCACTGTGCTGTTCAGATTTCTTCTTATGTTTCCAAATGTGGAAGGGTTTTGAGAATGGAGGTTTGACTCCTTACAGCAAGTGTTACACTGACCATATCACAGAAGTACAGAATGGCTGAGGTTGAAAGGGTTCTCTGGAGGTCATCCAAGCCAATCCCCCTGCTCAAGCAGGGCCACCTACAATTGGTTGCTCTTTCCATCTGCTAGCTTTTCTTACTAACCAATTTCTTTTCCTTATTTTAGTTCCCCTTTATTTTAGTTCCTGCAACTTTTGGGAACCCAAGTTCTTCAATTCTTGCTGCTTTCTCTCGGCTGAAGGTTTTATTTTTATTTAGGCTTTTATAAATATATCTTTCTCTTTTAGACTTTTCCTTTTTGCTAAAATGTACTTCCTTCAGCTCCACCTCCAGTTTCCTTATCCAGATAATAAGACAAGCCATGATTTGATGCATATTACCTGCATCTGACTTTTTCAAAATGAAGTTTTGCCTTATTCACTCACGTTTATTCACACAATTGTCAATGTCTTCCTATAATTTTTATTCATTCAAGCATTTATTTTACACATAGAAAAATGATAAAAAAGTGTCTATATTCACAGCTTTCCTAACTCTTATTTTTCAAGTTCTGGCCCACTCCCATCATCCCTGTTTCCTCTTCTTTCTGGGCTTGAAAAAAAGCTACCGTCTCCTGTTGTGTTCATGTCTTCAACTCCCTTCTGAATTAATTTCTGTCTTCAGCTGCTGACAATCAGTTTCTCTCGCCTCCTTTTCTGAGGCTTCTGCATTCATTAATATTTAGTATTGCCTTTGATCCCAGGGTCTCCTGTCAGCTTGAGTAAAGCCAGGCAAAAAAAAAAAAAAATGCCATCAATGAATCCTCCCTCACTGTGTTCCCTTAAGGAGACCTCACTCTATTGCATCTGCTTTTACTTAACTGCATTGTTTCATTTAATCAATTTCATTTAATTACTGGGATAATTTCAAACACATAAAGTGAGGAACACCAGAAAGTTATAAACCAGAATTTTTTCTCCTTTCCAAAAGCCAGATAATAGCAGAAAACATCTGCATATTGCTGTAAACTAGCTCTAAGTTAAAATGAATAAACTAAAATGCAATTATTCATGACATTTAATTTCTTGGGTTTTTTTCTATGTCTCATTTTACTATTCATGCAGATAAACTTACTCATCTACGAAAGGACATTTAATGACACCCAAACAGATGTTTCATGTTTTGCTGTAAAACATAACAATATCAGTCAGTAATATGTGAAAGTGGAGACTGTTATGACCCGCCCCCATGAAGGCAAGAGCAGGCCAGGTTCTTGTTCATAGATCCCTTGGGGCAGGTTAGAGTGAAATGACACTGTGTTTTGGATGTTTGTAAATATGTATATGTAGAGTTCATTTCAGAACAGTTTGGTTGCAATGCAAAGCAGGTATATAGCCATTTTCGTTATTATTGTATATAGTAGTATGGCAATATGAAAGCATAAAAGTATTACTTGAGAAAATGTAGAAGGGAAAGAAAGAAAGAAAAAGAAAGGATAAGAGTAGAATGATAGATGGATCACCACTCATGGAGATACATGAGGCTTGATTGTTGCAGCTTAGATGTCCATGCGTTGAAGTGATGATTGCCGTCTTGATCTGTCTGGGGTGGGGGAAAAAGCTCACGGAACACAAAGTCCAATGGGTTAAAAAATGCTCAGGTGGGAGCATCCTGGTACCTCCCGTGTGTGTGTGTATGTGTGTGTGTGTGTTTTTCAGTCCTTTGTTGGAAGGCCTCAGAAATGAGTCTGGGGGCTTTTGATGGTTTTGGACACTTTCTAAGACAAGAGAGCTGCCTCTGATGTCAGCACAGTTGAGCCAGCTATGCCCCATCAGACCTTCCCAGGGGAAAGAGGAGAGTTTTACAACTGCACGAGTTGTGTAAGGAAGGAAAATTACCATGATAAAAAGCACCAGCCCACACTGCAGGATTTGCCTCTATCAGCCTCAAACCCTGACTTGTAGCCTCCAGGCGGTGACAGCTCACTCCTCGGGACAGAGGTTTGCCATCAAACACTCAAACGCTCACCTCCTCCTGGGGTTCAAACCTGGCCTTTGCAAGTGAGTCTGTGGGTTACAGCCTCCCCCAGCTAGAGCTTTTCTGCACATCTGCTGAGAATGGCTTTCTTTGTGGATACGTTCTGCTCCTCCCAGGCTTGCTTACCTCTCCTTAGACCTGAGATATATTAACAATAGTGCCACATTTATTTTATCAAGTTCCCATCAGGTGGCTTAACTCACAGTCTGGTTCCCCTCAGGAAGCCTGTGAAGGGAGGGGTGGGCTTTGGTGGTTGCAGATGAGCAGTTGCTTCTTTGCACAGTTTGCTGCAGTGGACAAAATTCCTTCGGTGACTTTAACAATGTTTAAGCCATTAAGAATAACATTTCAGTCTCTCCCAGAGACTAATCCATAAACATGAGCTCTGCAATTTGCCTGGCTCTAGGATTTTGCATGGCGCTTAAGGGTTCATGAACAACCCCACTGACTTCACTGAGGCCCTAAACAGACATGAAGCCCCATGTTGGGTTCTTTACAAGATCCAGGTATTCAGAAATAACATTACCAAATACCAGGACACCATTTTTTCTTTTCTTTTCTGCTGTATGATTAGTGTATTTTCTACAAAACATGTTTTAGTACATGCATTTTCTTTATGAACTTTGTCTGAAATCTGTATCCTCCCAGGAGATAAAAGTTTATAGCATTATTTGCCACATTATGAGTTTGTTACAAACAGTTTAAAATTACAGACATATTTATTGTATGTACCGAAGCGATGTTGCATGTTTCATCTATACTTGTCATGATGCTATAGAACTTGTTAGCAGCCTAGGATATACAGTGATTTAATGCTGGGCTCACATTCGGTTTTCTATTTCTGGCTTAGGATTTACAATTATCTTGTCAGTATATTTCAAAACGTCAGAATGCTGAATCTTTGCAAAAAAACCCCAAACCCACTAAAAAAAAAAAAGAATCCACTTAATGACTTAATGAGTATCTGTGCAAGAAGCAAAGATCTTTTGTAAACAGAAAGCTTTATCTGTTCCATTGTCCTATTCAGATGTCTTCTTCACAAAACAGGCAGCAAGTTCATCACCTGAACCAATAGCTGAGTCAAAAGACATGAATTTGGTCCATGACTTGTGTGCCTATGATACACAAACTTCATGTAAAATTTTCTGGCTTATTCTGGTGATCATTTGCCCTACCTATGCCCTGTAGGGAGGTTTGAAAGTTCGTATATTCTGTCATTAATTTTCTAAAGTACTTTGCTTTTCTTGGCTGTTATTTGTACGGAAGGGATGCTTCCATACTATCATTTTTGTTTGTATTTGCAAGTTGGTTTAGTTATTCACTTCTCAAGCATTTTATAAAACAGATGAGAATATGCAAGTTACATTTAAAATTAAACCTGCATATTTCATTGACTGTAGATTCATATCTCAGTCACTGCCAGCCAGCATCATTATTTTAGCAATTACCAACCATAAAACCAGAGTATCCCAACAATGGTGAGGCAAAACACCTCCAAACCTGCCAAGTTATCACTGGATGCCAGTGGTTCCTGTGGTGCTTGACTTAGAATATTCACTAAGATTCTAAAATAGCTTTCTCTAGTAGGAGAAAACCTTGGTAACTACTAGGCTTTACTCTAGATATATGAATGTCATGGCTGTATGTATAATCAATACATGAATACAGGAACCATAGCTAAAAGGGTAGAATCATGACCTGGAAATCAGGGAGAACAGGTTTAAAATTTTCTCCAGAAAAAAACTCTCATAAAACCTTTGTGTGGCTGCTGAAGTGGAAAGAGTTTGTGAAGGGAGAGTGAAGCAGAAGTAGTGACTAGGATATTCACTCAGGAGGTGTCAGTTGAATCTGGGAAGGATGCTAGTTGCAGAAAGGGTGGTCCAGCATGGTGCCGTTTGAACCATATGGGTACAGCTGAGATTGACAGCAGTTTGTCAGGCCCCAGCTTCCTCAATTCACCTCTGATCCCAGATTTCAGCAGCACAGATGATCACAGGAAGAAACACACAGGATAAGAACCATGTCTGTGGTGAAAAATAAGACCGTGGGGTTAATAGGAGGAATAGGAACAGAATACTGAAACTGCCTAATATCTGTGTCCAGCTCAGCCTTCTCCAACCCAATCAGGCAGCAGTCCCACCATCTCTGTGTGTGACTGTGTAAAAGCAGAGGTTTGCCCGGACTGGACATGAAATAACAGCAGGGAGAAAAGCAAGGTGTGAGAGATCAGGAATGAGCACTGAAGGAGGACTTTCAGGCTTTATACTAATGCATGCCTGTGCAGTAATTCACAAACACATTGATGTGGAAACCTCAAGAAATCCAACCTTCACTTGTATTCTGGTTTCCGTCTGCCTTCATATGTCTTATAATTTGTTGCAGTATGTACTGGTGCCATGTTGTACAGGGAGATGAAAGGATGATTTATTAAGCACAGGATAATTATGAAGTTCTTGGTGTAATCACTTGCTCTAAATTGTTAATATCTGCATTTTTTTTACTAGGAGATAATGGCAGGGTTTTTTCTTTACTGGCCCTTTCTTTCAATTAATTTTACATAAAGGATGCTTCAGGCTCTTTGCTTCTCACACATCTTACATCCTTCATGATACACTGTGGGGGAGAGAGAAGAACATTATATAAGTTCTGGTGCCCTCCTTTTATGTAGCCAAAGCTATCTCAGTTTCCCTTTGACACTCAATATTAACACAACAAGGAGAATAACACTGGAAGAAAACATCAGAGCACAGACCACGGTTACAGTGGAAAGGTCAGCAGAGAGTGGCTTTTGGTTACTAATGTCAATAATTTCCCCTTTTTTGTTTTAATGAAAATTCCTTTCTGAGGTCCCCTTTATCTGCCCACATGCTTGCACTCTTTGCATAGTAAATACAAAAACCTCCATATAAAAATGAAAGAGGCTGGACTTTCTCTCTTCCTGTAAAAGTTGCCAGCAAAAGCGTCAATTCAGTTTTGTCCTTCAAGTATATGGTCTGTATTTTTTCAATACGCTTAAGATAGATTACCATTTAAAACATCTGAACTCATTAAATGAAATTATAGTTCAAATACATTTTATCATTTATCACAGAAATAAGGATAAAATGGTCAGATGTCGATATACATCAATAGGTTTAAATGTTCATAACAGATTTAAGCAAGGAAATGCACTTTTAAAATATGAAATACTTGAATATGAAAAAAATGGAAAAATACTTGAAATACTTAAAAATTAAATACACTTTTAACTTTAATGATTATTTTTCGTTTTTCCTTATCAGCCATGATGACACATCAACTAAAAAGTCTCAATTAATTTTTTACTCTTGGAAGAACAGGGCTAGACCCTGCCTAAAATTTTTATAAAATATAAATGAGGTATTTTTATGACCCATTATAAGGATAGGTGACATGCACAGGAATGAATAATCTCCCTCAGTGATCATTGTAAGTGCCAGACTTAGGCATGTAAGTGCCAACTCTTAGGATCTTATCTGCAAACACATATTGTATGTGAGGAAGAGAAAGCAAGAGACAAAGAAGGGACACTTTCAGCCCATACTGTCACATTTGGGCTTACAGGGCTGATGGCTGTAGTAGCAACCTCCCCTGTTTATGCTGGAGCAAGCCCCAGGCAGTTATCAACCTCGCCTTCCCTTTTTCCCTCTTCCCAACAAAAGAATGGGAGTTGTGATCCCATGTAAGCTCATTCTGGGTAAACCCAAATAGCTTTTTTAGGTTTTGCATGTTGAGGTGATCATAACCCTCTGCCCTCTGCAAGTTCCTCACACAGCCCTGCCAAG
The DNA here is from genome assembly GCA_013398055.1 of Ifrita kowaldi. NCBI lineage: Eukaryota > Metazoa > Chordata > Aves > Passeriformes > Cinclosomatidae > Ifrita > Ifrita kowaldi. Next base: position 26,202 of record VZRS01011071.1, read on the forward strand.
GAAGAGGCATCCCCTGAAGAATCAGGCCTACTTTTGGGTTGCAGAGGTGAAAGAGGTGCTTGGTTGCAGGGAAAGAAGAGGAGCCATGGTGATTTTGTCTTGTGTCATTTTTTTATCCTGGTTATATGTAAGACATTTACAGGTAATATCTCTGTTGAGGCTTACAGGTAGTATCTCTGTTTAGGCTGTGATGAGTGGTAACCATACCTGTCAAAAGGAGTTCTTGGCCTCAAAGTAATTTTTCTGTGTTACAGGAACATAGTTTTTGATTCTGCTTTTATCTCTAACTCACTCTTTAGAATCTTATACTGATAGTTAACAATTACTTTACTAAATTAAGGGAAGTCAGTAATGGAGGAATCTTCTAGAAAGTGGACCTTCAAAGGCAGATGATTGAGTGTGCTTGAAATAAGCATACAGAAGTGAATAGGATAAATAGTATGCTTACTGTGAAAAATGCAAATATGGTGCTTTGATTCAAACATCAGGACAACATGGATTAACTTTTAACTTTAATTTTAATGGTTTTTTTGGATAAGCTTCAAAAGGACCATATCTACATGGCCACTCTTTTTTCTACTGGATTTAGAGAAAGTATGCTTGATTCATCCCCCTTTGCTAACAATCCTGTTCCTGTCAAATATAAAATATGAATACTGGCCTTGAGTCAAATATGACTAACTCATATTTACAATATTATATAACTAGAGATGTACTTAATATTCTGAATATCCTCATCTGTTCAAGCAAAATTCGCAGTGAGTCTGGATTAGCAGAAGGAATGTTCCTGAAGTGTCCTCAAGAGTGGTAGCAAACACCGACAAGCTTTACTTATTGCTGCTTAAGTTTGTGTATCAAAAATGTATAAACACATAAGTTACTTTCTTGAAGGTTAAATCCTCCTGATTCTTGGATTACAGTAGTTTAGTACAGAGCAATTAATTAAAAAATTTAATTGGCAAGGGATAGATTTCTATCATTGTCCTTTCTGAAATATTTTAATTTGAAAAATAAATGCCTTGTTCTTTCACAAATTAGCCTTGAAATAGCAATGTCTAGTTTTAAATGTTTGCTTTAATCATGGAACATTTGGCAAAGAAAGAAAATTATGTTAGAGTCAGTTTTTGAGTAAGCGTATAATACTTCTTTTACCTTTTTATAACAGTGGTATAATTGAGACTAAATCGTGATTTTGTTTCAAACAGCTCAAAATGAGCTCACAACAGGATATTCTGAAAACTGTGTAGAACGATAAGGAAAAGTCCTTTACGTCACTGCTTCTGTGATTCACATAAATAGAGAGGCTCTTTTGTGAGGGCAAAGCTCGGGTGAACTGACTCAGTTTAACTCTGTAGGAAACCATGCATTCAATGTGATTAACAACAGTAAAAAAATCTCAGTCTAGTTAAACTAGAAACTTATTTCTAGTTTCTATTTCTTTCCCACAGAAAGCAGAAGGGCAGTTTTGTCTCAAGCAAATATGCAAGTTAAATTTATAACTCCAGAAGAATTTCACACACTGTAAAAACTCTAGACAGCTAATGAGGACAGGAAACAAACACAGTTGATTTTAGGACCAGAATTAGACAGAATGATAAACCAGGGGAAAAAAACCCTGCACAAAATAGGGTGACTTTATATTGATTTTAAGTAAACTATTTATAATCAATGGATGGATAATAATTCAGGGTTTTGTTTTCACGAAATATGTTCATCTGGAGATAGCAGGCTGTCAAAACTTAACAAAAAATCTGAAGGCATTTACCTTTTGCTGTTTGATTACAAGCAACCAAGACTTGAAATTAGCAAAAGGGAGAACTTGAATGTTTAAGGAAACATGCAGCAATTTTTTTCTTTAATCCTGCTGTTTGTTTTGAATCTTATGTTCAAGTGAACTAAAGTTTAAGATTTCAACTTCTACAATTCCCTGTTATCTTTCAGAGATAGTACTAGATCTTTGAAGGGGGGAACTCGAAGTCGGCACTAAAATTATCACCAGCATAAAGCTATGTTTTATTTATATCACAGCAATCAAAAATTTATACAGTTTGAAATATGATAATGAGGCAAAAGAGAATGGATAAAATGAGAAAACATCCATCAACAGTCTCAATTTCAGTTTTCTTTACTTATGTATTTGGTATCTTGTGATTACTACTTATATAGTAAATAATAACATACAGTTAATTCTGGATCTGGCAAGAGACTTGAAATGTTGAATCTTACATGTTGCGAACTTGATCCTCTATTGCACTGCTTAGTGTTCAGCTTAGTAGAGTTGCAAGATACTGATTCAAAATGGTAGCATCTTCCAGGTGTTCCAAATACCTGCAAGGGATGTTCAAGGTATGGGGCATGGGGAAGATTTCCATGTTCTGCTTTTTCTTTTCTGTGTTCTCCTTTCATTCCTCAAAGCTGACCTTGGAAAGACAAGGAATCATTTCTAAGAGTGTTTAAGAACATTCTTCTCTATTTTTTGTTCAAGGTTATAATTCTTGCCCTGTTTCATGTGTGATGATGTAATGTAGCACAGTTTTCTGTACTTCCCCGTTTTTGAAGTGAAGTTGTCAAATTTCCCCATTATGTTAGTTTTAGAAGTGGAATGAGTTCTCATTACTTCTCCTTGTTACTGAGAAAAGTAGGCTTTTTCTTCGGCTTTCACTGTTTTTGGGAGTTATGTTGGGGTTTTTTTTTAAGGATAAGAGACAAATTCCTAAAGATGTTTTCTATCCCTGTGCAATATTAAATGTCTCCAGAATTATTAAAGCTGTGACTGCCATTGACCCCTTGGTTTAAATTGGTTGTATTCGCTACTCTAGGGTTCTCATTAGTTGGATGTTGTATTACACTTTATTTTCTTAATTTGCCATTTGTGGCAGGCTGCATAGCTGAGTCTAATTTGGAGGATTCAAGAGCTCTCTTTACCAAGGATTTTTCCAGATTTGCACAGTATCATACCAGCACAGCCCATCTGTGTAGGACAGTGATCCCATGATGGATCTGAATAATATCTAAAATAAAACTAAAAGTGTTTCTCTGAGGAATGATGAATTCACAGGTATTCTTTTTCTTCACTAATTCTTCCTGCCTACTGATAGCAGAATAATAGGAAATGAGATATCTGAGCAAACAGAACACAAAGACAAAACACTTCTGAGTTGCAAGGAAGCATGAGGCAATATCCCTAGAGTAACACCAGTGACATGTCTTTAGATTTTTACTGGGTATGACCCAAATCAGAGTTGGGTCCATGCGTGCAGTGGGTATATGCTGGGTGGACACCAGACACCCACCAAAGCCTCTCCATCACTTCTATCCACAACTTGACAGTGGGAAGAAAACATAACGAAGGGTTTTTACGGCTTGAGATAAGGACTGGGAAGATACCACTCACCAAATATCGTCACAGGCAAAACAGACTCAAACTGGGGATATTAGTTGAATTCATTACTGACAAAATCAGAGCAGGATAATGAGAAGTAAAAACAGACCTTAAAAACACCTCTCTCCACTTTTCTCTCCCTCCCAGCTCTATCGAACCCCTGCCAGCAGCAAAGACAGACAGGGAATGGGGCTTATGATCGGTTCATCACGCATTGTTTCTCCCACTGCTGAGGAAGAGGAGTCCTTCCCCTGCTTCAACATGAGGTTCCTCCCACAGGAGACAGTCCTCCACGAACTTCTCCACTGTGAGCCCATTCCACAGGCAACAGTCCTCCACAGACTGCTGGAACGTGGGTCACTCTTACATGGGGTGCAGTTTTCAGGCACAGCCTGCTCCAGTGTGGGTTCCCCCATGGGGTCACAAGTCCTACCAGGAAACCTTCTCCAGTGTGGGCTCCTCTCTCCACAGGTCCACAGGTCCCTGATAGGAGGNTTTGATTCTGCTTTTATCTCTAACTCACTCTTTAGAATCTTATACTGATAGTTAACAATTACTTTACTAAATTAAGGGAAGTCAGTAATGGAGGAATCTTCTAGAAAGTGGACCTTCAAAGGCAGATGATTGAGTGTGCTTGAAATAAGCATACAGAAGTGAATAGGATAAATAGTATGCTTACTGTGAAAAATGCAAATATGGTGCTTTGATTCAAACATCAGGACAACATGGATTAACTTTTAACTTTAATTTTAATGGTTTTTTTGGATAAGCTTCAAAAGGACCATATCTACATGGCCACTCTTTTTTCTACTGGATTTAGAGAAAGTATGCTTGATTCATCCCCCTTTGCTAACAATCCTGTTCCTGTCAAATATAAAATATGAATACTGGCCTTGAGTCAAATATGACTAACTCATATTTACAATATTATATAACTAGAGATGTACTTAATATTCTGAATATCCTCATCTGTTCAAGCAAAATTCGCAGTGAGTCTGGATTAGCAGAAGGAATGTTCCTGAAGTGTCCTCAAGAGTGGTAGCAAACACCGACAAGCTTTACTTATTGCTGCTTAAGTTTGTGTATCAAAAATGTATAAACACATAAGTTACTTTCTTGAAGGTTAAATCCTCCTGATTCTTGGATTACAGTAGTTTAGTACAGAGCAATTAATTAAAAAATTTAATTGGCAAGGGATAGATTTCTATCATTGTCCTTTCTGAAATATTTTAATTTGAAAAATAAATGCCTTGTTCTTTCACAAATTAGCCTTGAAATAGCAATGTCTAGTTTTAAATGTTTGCTTTAATCATGGAACATTTGGCAAAGAAAGAAAATTATGTTAGAGTCAGTTTTTGAGTAAGCGTATAATACTTCTTTTACCTTTTTATAACAGTGGTATAATTGAGACTAAATCGTGATTTTGTTTCAAACAGCTCAAAATGAGCTCACAACAGGATATTCTGAAAACTGTGTAGAACGATAAGGAAAAGTCCTTTACGTCACTGCTTCTGTGATTCACATAAATAGAGAGGCTCTTTTGTGAGGGCAAAGCTCGGGTGAACTGACTCAGTTTAACTCTGTAGGAAACCATGCATTCAATGTGATTAACAACAGTAAAAAAATCTCAGTCTAGTTAAACTAGAAACTTATTTCTAGTTTCTATTTCTTTCCCACAGAAAGCAGAAGGGCAGTTTTGTCTCAAGCAAATATGCAAGTTAAATTTATAACTCCAGAAGAATTTCACACACTGTAAAAACTCTAGACAGCTAATGAGGACAGGAAACAAACACAGTTGATTTTAGGACCAGAATTAGACAGAATGATAAACCAGGGGAAAAAAACCCTGCACAAAATAGGGTGACTTTATATTAATTTTAAGTAAACTATTTATAATCAATGGATGGATAATAATTCAGGGTTTTGTTTTCACGAAATATGTTCATCTGGAGATAGCAGGCTGTCAAAACTTAACAAAAAATCTGAAGGCATTTACCTTTTGCTGTTTGATTACAAGCAACCAAGACTTGAAATTAGCAAAAGGGAGAACTTGAATGTTTAAGGAAACATGCAGCAATTTTTTTCTTTAATCCTGCTGTTTGTTTTGAATCTTATGTTCAAGTGAACTAAAGTTTAAGATTTCAACTTCTACAATTCCCTGTTATCTTTCAGAGATAGTACTAGATCTTTGAAGGGGGGAACTCGAAGTCGGCACTAAAATTATCACCAGCATAAAGCTATGTTTTATTTATATCACAGCAATCAAAAATTTATACAGTTTGAAATATGATAATGAGGCAAAAGAGAATGGATAAAATGAGAAAACATCCATCAACAGTCTCAATTTCAGTTTTCTTTACTTATGTATTTGGTATCTTGTGATTACTACTTATATAGTAAATAATAACATACAGTTAATTCTGGATCTGGCAAGAGACTTGAAATGTTGAATCTTACATGTTGCGAACTTGATCCTCTATTGCACTGCTTAGTGTTCAGCTTAGTAGAGTTGCAAGATACTGATTCAAAATGGTAGCATCTTCCAGGTGTTCCAAATACCTGCAAGGGATGTTCAAGGTATGGGGCATGGGGAAGATTTCCATGTTCTGCTTTTTCTTTTCTGTGTTCTCCTTTCATTCCTCAAAGCTGACCTTGGAAAGACAAGGAATCATTTCTAAGAGTGTTTAAGAACATTCTTCTCTATTTTTTGTTCAAGGTTATAATTCTTGCCCTGTTTCATGTGTGATGATGTAATGTAGCACAGTTTTCTGTACTTCCCCGTTTTTGAAGTGAAGTTGTCAAATTTCCCCATTATGTTAGTTTTAGAAGTGGAATGAGTTCTCATTACTTCTCCTTGTTACTGAGAAAAGTAGGCTTTTTCTTCGGCTTTCACTGTTTTTGGGAGTTATGTTGGGGTTTTTTTTTAAGGATAAGAGACAAATTCCTAAAGATGTTTTCTATCCCTGTGCAATATTAAATGTCTCCAGAATTATTAAAGCTGTGACTGCCATTGACCCCTTGGTTTAAATTGGTTGTATTCGCTACTCTAGGGTTCTCATTAGTTGGATGTTGTATTACACTTTATTTTCTTAATTTGCCATTTGTGGCAGGCTGCATAGCTGAGTCTAATTTGGAGGATTCAAGAGCTCTCTTTACCAAGGATTTTTCCAGATTTGCACAGTATCATACCAGCACAGCCCATCTGTGTAGGACAGTGATCCCATGATGGATCTGAATAATATCTAAAATAAAACTAAAAGTGTTTCTCTGAGGAATGATGAATTCACAGGTATTCTTTTTCTTCACTAATTCTTCCTGCCTACTGATAGCAGAATAATAGGAAATGAGATATCTGAGCAAACAGAACACAAAGACAAAACACTTCTGAGTTGCAAGGAAGCATGAGGCAATATCCCTAGAGTAACACCAGTGACATGTCTTTAGATTTTTACTGGGTATGACCCAAATCAGAGTTGGGTCCATGCGTGCAGTGGGTATATGCTGGGTGGACACCAGACACCCACCAAAGCCTCTCCATCACTTCTATCCACAACTTGACAGTGGGAAGAAAACATAACGAAGGGTTTTTACGGCTTGAGCTAAGGACTGGGACGATACCACTCACCAAATATCGTCACAGGCAAAACAGACTCAAACTGGGGATATTAGTTGAATTCATTACTGACAAAATCAGAGCAGGATAATGAGAAGTAAAAACAGACCTTAAAAACACCTCTCTCCACTTTTCTCTCCCTCCCAGCTCTATCGAACCCCTGCCAGCAGCAAAGACAGACAGGGAATGGGGCTTATGATCGGTTCATCACGCATTGTTTCTCCCACTGCTGAGGAAGAGGAGTCCTTCCCCTGCTTCAACATGAGGTTCCTCCCACAGGAGACAGTCCTCCACGAACTTCTCCACTGTGAGCCCATTCCACAGGCAACAGTCCTCCACAGACTGCTGGAACGTGGGTCACTCTTACATGGGGTGCAGTTTTCAGGCACAGCCTGCTCCAGTGTGGGTTCCCCCATGGGGTCACAAGTCCTACCAGGAAACCTTCTCCAGTGTGGGCTCCTCTCTCCACAGGTCCACAGGTCCCTGATAGGAGGGTCTCCAGCATGGGTTTCCTCTCTCAGGCATCTGCCTGCTCCAGGGTGGGTCTCCTCCACTGATTGTGAGTGGATGCCTGCGTCCCTGTGCTCCTCTGTGGGCTGCAGGGGCACAGCTGCCTCACCATGGGCTGCACCACCAGCTGCAGGAGAACCTCAGCTCTGTTGCCTGGAACACCTCCTCCCCCTCTGTCTTCATTCACCTTGGTGGAGACAGAGTTGTTCCTCTCACATATTCTCACCCTGCTCTGGCCACAATTTCATCTGCACAATAATCTTTTTATTTCCTTCTTAAATATATTATCACAGAG
>VZRS01011071.1:35059-77247 GCA_013398055.1 Ifrita kowaldi
TACTGTCACATTTGGGCTTACAGGGCTGATGGCTGTAGTAGCAACCTCCCCTGTTTATGCTGGAGCAAGCCCCAGGCAGTTATCAACCTCGTCTTCCCTTTTTCCCTCTTCCCAACAAAAGAATGGGAGTTGTGATCCCATGTAAGCTCATTCTGGGTAAACCCAAATAGCTTTTTTAGGTTTTGCATGTTGAGGTGATCATAACCCTCTGCCCTCTGCAAGTTCCTCACACAGCCCTGCCAAGGAAGAGGCATCCCCTGAAGAATCAGGCCTACTTTTGGGTTGCAGAGGTGAAAGAGGTGCTTGGTTGCAGGGAAAGAAGAGGAGCCATGGTGATTTTGTCTTGTGTCATTTTTTTATCCTGGTTATATGTAAGACATTTACAGGTAATATCTCTGTTGAGGCTTACAGGTAGTATCTCTGTTTAGGCTGTGATGAGTGGTAACCATACCTGTCAAAAGGAGTTCTTGGCCTCAAAGTAATTTTTCTGTGTTACAGGAACATAGTTTTTGATTCTGCTTTTATCTCTAACTCACTCTTTAGAATCTTATACTGATAGTTAACAATTACTTTACTAAATTAAGGGAAGTCAGTAATGGAGGAATCTTCTAGAAAGTGGACCTTCAAAGGCAGATGATTGAGTGTGCTTGAAATAAGCATACAGAAGTGAATAGGATAAATAGTATGCTTACTGTGAAAAATGCAAATATGGTGCTTTGATTCAAACATCAGGACAACATGGATTAACTTTTAACTTTAATTTTAATGGTTTTTTTGGATAAGCTTCAAAAGGACCATATCTACATGGCCACTCTTTTTTCTACTGGATTTAGAGAAAGTATGCTTGATTCATCCCCCTTTGCTAACAATCCTGTTCCTGTCAAATATAAAATATGAATACTGGCCTTGAGTCAAATATGACTAACTCATATTTACAATATTATATAACTAGAGATGTACTTAATATTCTGAATATCCTCATCTGTTCAAGCAAAATTCGCAGTGAGTCTGGATTAGCAGAAGGAATGTTCCTGAAGTGTCCTCAAGAGTGGTAGCAAACACCGACAAGCTTTACTTATTGCTGCTTAAGTTTGTGTATCAAAAATGTATAAACACATAAGTTACTTTCTTGAAGGTTAAATCCTCCTGATTCTTGGATTACAGTAGTTTAGTACAGAGCAATTAATTAAAAAATTTAATTGGCAAGGGATAGATTTCTATCATTGTCCTTTCTGAAATATTTTAATTTGAAAAATAAATGCCTTGTTCTTTCACAAATTAGCCTTGAAATAGCAATGTCTAGTTTTAAATGTTTGCTTTAATCATGGAACATTTGGCAAAGAAAGAAAATTATGTTAGAGTCAGTTTTTGAGTAAGCGTATAATACTTCTTTTACCTTTTTATAACAGTGGTATAATTGAGACTAAATCGTGATTTTGTTTCAAACAGCTCAAAATGAGCTCACAACAGGATATTCTGAAAACTGTGTAGAACGATAAGGAAAAGTCCTTTACGTCACTGCTTCTGTGATTCACATAAATAGAGAGGCTCTTTTGTGAGGGCAAAGCTCGGGTGAACTGACTCAGTTTAACTCTGTAGGAAACCATGCATTCAATGTGATTAACAACAGTAAAAAAATCTCAGTCTAGTTAAACTAGAAACTTATTTCTAGTTTCTATTTCTTTCCCACAGAAAGCAGAAGGGCAGTTTTGTCTCAAGCAAATATGCAAGTTAAATTTATAACTCCAGAAGAATTTCACACACTGTAAAAACTCTAGACAGCTAATGAGGACAGGAAACAAACACAGTTGATTTTAGGACCAGAATTAGACAGAATGATAAACCAGGGGAAAAAAACCCTGCACAAAATAGGGTGACTTTATATTAATTTTAAGTAAACTATTTATAATCAATGGATGGATAATAATTCAGGGTTTTGTTTTCACGAAATATGTTCATCTGGAGATAGCAGGCTGTCAAAACTTAACAAAAAATCTGAAGGCATTTACCTTTTGCTGTTTGATTACAAGCAACCAAGACTTGAAATTAGCAAAAGGGAGAACTTGAATGTTTAAGGAAACATGCAGCAATTTTTTTCTTTAATCCTGCTGTTTGTTTTGAATCTTATGTTCAAGTGAACTAAAGTTTAAGATTTCAACTTCTACAATTCCCTGTTATCTTTCAGAGATAGTACTAGATCTTTGAAGGGGGGAACTCGAAGTCGGCACTAAAATTATCACCAGCATAAAGCTATGTTTTATTTATATCACAGCAATCAAAAATTTATACAGTTTGAAATATGATAATGAGGCAAAAGAGAATGGATAAAATGAGAAAACATCCATCAACAGTCTCAATTTCAGTTTTCTTTACTTATGTATTTGGTATCTTGTGATTACTACTTATATAGTAAATAATAACATACAGTTAATTCTGGATCTGGCAAGAGACTTGAAATGTTGAATCTTACATGTTGCGAACTTGATCCTCTATTGCACTGCTTAGTGTTCAGCTTAGTAGAGTTGCAAGATACTGATTCAAAATGGTAGCATCTTCCAGGTGTTCCAAATACCTGCAAGGGATGTTCAAGGTATGGGGCATGGGGAAGATTTCCATGTTCTGCTTTTTCTTTTCTGTGTTCTCCTTTCATTCCTCAAAGCTGACCTTGGAAAGACAAGGAATCATTTCTAAGAGTGTTTAAGAACATTCTTCTCTATTTTTTGTTCAAGGTTATAATTCTTGCCCTGTTTCATGTGTGATGATGTAATGTAGCACAGTTTTCTGTACTTCCCCGTTTTTGAAGTGAAGTTGTCAAATTTCCCCATTATGTTAGTTTTAGAAGTGGAATGAGTTCTCATTACTTCTCCTTGTTACTGAGAAAAGTAGGCTTTTTCTTCGGCTTTCACTGTTTTTGGGAGTTATGTTGGGGTTTTTTTTTAAGGATAAGAGACAAATTCCTAAAGATGTTTTCTATCCCTGTGCAATATTAAATGTCTCCAGAATTATTAAAGCTGTGACTGCCATTGACCCCTTGGTTTAAATTGGTTGTATTCGCTACTCTAGGGTTCTCATTAGTTGGATGTTGTATTACACTTTATTTTCTTAATTTGCCATTTGTGGCAGGCTGCATAGCTGAGTCTAATTTGGAGGATTCAAGAGCTCTCTTTACCAAGGATTTTTCCAGATTTGCACAGTATCATACCAGCACAGCCCATCTGTGTAGGACAGTGATCCCATGATGGATCTGAATAATATCTAAAATAAAACTAAAAGTGTTTCTCTGAGGAATGATGAATTCACAGGTATTCTTTTTCTTCACTAATTCTTCCTGCCTACTGATAGCAGAATAATAGGAAATGAGATATCTGAGCAAACAGAACACAAAGACAAAACACTTCTGAGTTGCAAGGAAGCATGAGGCAATATCCCTAGAGTAACACCAGTGACATGTCTTTAGATTTTTACTGGGTATGACCCAAATCAGAGTTGGGTCCATGCGTGCAGTGGGTATATGCTGGGTGGACACCAGACACCCACCAAAGCCTCTCCATCACTTCTATCCACAACTTGACAGTGGGAAGAAAACATAACGAAGGGTTTTTACGGCTTGAGATAAGGACTGGGAAGATACCACTCACCAAATATCGTCACAGGCAAAACAGACTCAAACTGGGGATATTAGTTGAATTCATTACTGACAAAATCAGAGCAGGATAATGAGAAGTAAAAACAGACCTTAAAAACACCTCTCTCCACTTTTCTCTCCCTCCCAGCTCTATCGAACCCCTGCCAGCAGCAAAGACAGACAGGGAATGGGGCTTATGATCGGTTCATCACGCATTGTTTCTCCCACTGCTGAGGAAGAGGAGTCCTTCCCCTGCTTCAACATGAGGTTCCTCCCACAGGAGACAGTCCTCCACGAACTTCTCCACTGTGAGCCCATTCCACAGGCAACAGTCCTCCACAGACTGCTGGAACGTGGGTCACTCTTACATGGGGTGCAGTTTTCAGGCACAGCCTGCTCCAGTGTGGGTTCCCCCATGGGGTCACAAGTCCTACCAGGAAACCTTCTCCAGTGTGGGCTCCTCTCTCCACAGGTCCACAGGTCCCTGATAGGAGGGTCTCCAGCATGGGTTTCCTCTCTCAGGCATCTGCCTGCTCCAGGGTGGGTCTCCTCCACTGATTGTGAGTGGATGCCTGCGTCCCTGTGCTCCTCTGTGGGCTGCAGGGGCACAGCTGCCTCACCATGGGCTGCACCACCAGCTGCAGGAGAACCTCAGCTCTGTTGCCTGGAACACCTCCTCCCCCTCTGTCTTCATTCACCTTGGTGGAGACAGAGTTGTTCCTCTCACATATTCTCACCCTGCTCTGGCCACAATTTCATCTGCACAATAATCTTTTTATTTCCTTCTTAAATATATTATCACAGAGGTGATGCCACCCTTTCTGACTGGCTCAGCTTTGGCCAGCTGCACATCCATCTTGGAAATGCCTTGGACATTGGCTGTGCTGGACATGGAAGAAACTTCAGTAGCTTCTTACGGAAGCCATCTCTGTAGCCCCACTGCTACCAAAACCTGACCATGCAAACCCAATACAGTGCAAAAGGAGTTTTCTTCTAAGTAAAGTTTTCAGCTGTCAAGAAAGAGATTTTTGTGTATTTGAGGTAGTCCCAAGCTACAGTCAGATTCCTTAGGACAGCTGAAGACCCATTCAGATAATTTCAAAAGGATGAGCACCCCACAGGTATTTTGGTGGAAGCCAAATTCTTTTACCACTGGTTTCCTAGACAAAGATCTGCCCTCATACTGGTGGTACATCAGCTATATTGTATAGAAGACTGGAAGGCAAGGAATTCTCAGTTTTACATATAGGAAATTTAGAGCCATTATGGTAAAACTGACACTGTCCAGTGTTGTGCTGTTGGCATTCTGATGAGGCAGCTTAAAGAAATTTAACATCCCATCCATATTGTGAAAGTGATGAGAAGAACCTACTATTCTTCTGTGTAGGTAAAGGTAGCACATTTGGGTTAGCAGTAATTCAGTTTGTGAAAAAGATGAGATGGAGGTTTAAAGGAGAGGGAGGTGAGAGTATAATGCAAGCAGAAACTGTGTTGACCTGGTTGTTATAATCTCAGCAATGGACATCAATATCCTATGATCATAGGTTAGTTGTTATCTGCTTATCTTCAAAAAAGCCCTCTTTTGATTGTGGCATTATGCTGCTGTGGGTTTTGTGTGGTTTTATGTGAATACACTGACCTGGAAAGAGAGGATTGCAGATCTGGATGCCTCCTCTTGTTCATGAGCATAGTCTTGTGACTCTTAGTGCCCAACCATCTCCTCTGCGGCAACAAACACTCAATTTGATCTACTTGTGAATCAAAATTAGCTCAGCCGGTTAGAGGATGGATCTAACATTGTCATCCACAGTCACAGGCTAGATCCCTGTATGGGCCATTCTCTTAAGAGCTGGGCTCCATGATCCTCGTGGGTCCCTTCCAACTCAGAATATTCTGTGATTCTGTGAAAACCGTTGGAAGTCTGATGACTGTAGGTAGAGAGAGATCCAAGCTAGCTTTGTGTGTCCTGCGGCAGAGAAGCTGTGTTGGAGGGGCATTATGACTGAGGCAGTAAACACTAAGAGAAAGAGATTCCAATATGCAGCACTATTCTGCTCGGAGGCAGGTGTTCTGCTTCAAGATTTGACATATTATGTCCCCATAGCACTGTAACATAATGTAATTCTACAATTATATTAGCTTCTTGATGGAGGAAAATGGAGCATAAAGATTGTGTAAAAGATTGTGTAATTTTCCCCAGGAAAGCCAGTGCCAAAGCTAGAAATGGCATAATAATAGACAATAGTATTGTAAGAATTCTAGGAATGTCACAATATGAATTGTCCGCTGAACTGCAAGATGACAAAATTCTTGGATGCTGACACTATGCATAGCAACATATAGCAATGTTAGCTCTATGGCTGCTGTCCTACAGCTGCTAGGGCTGTCCAAGCAGTGGTTCAGGAGGATGGCTGAAGCAGTGTCTTGAACCCCGTCCTTGCAGTTGGTGGTGTGTTTCCCTCTTCCTGCCAGTGCTGAAGCAGGGTCCAGGTACTTGCACATGTGAGTGCTGGTGGATCCCACTCTACAGGTGGATGGGAGGAGGAGGTTAGCTAAGCAGAGAATATTGGAGCTGGAGGAGATTTCAGCACCATTTTGCTCTGTTTCCACCCAAAAGCAAGTCCCTCAGGGCCGGTACAGGTACCCAACAAGATCAAATTGTTGTGGTAACTAGAATGAGAAAAGACTGAACAAAGTACAGCCTCACTTATTGCCAACCGTCTCCCACCCACTGATTCCTTGTGAAGGGAATTACAAAGGCTCAGCTGGCACCTCTCTACTTTTAGGATCTGGTCTGGTGAATTTTCAAGCGGCATTGTTTCTTATTTGAATCAAGCTCAAGTAGGCCAGACCTTTCACCCTTTCTGGCACTGTAATTTGGTAAAGTGTCACATGCACAACAAGTAGAGAAGGTGGTGAGGTATATGGGACTGAGGAGCCTGCTAGAGATCTGCTTTCCTTGATATCTAAGATCTGATCTAGCACTGTCTTAGCCATCAGGAAGAGTCAGAAGAAAATGCTCAGAGGAGTGATGGGAAGGAGGAGTAAACAAAAGAGGAAAGTGTAGGTTTTTAAGAACATTTTGGAGGATATTGTATCTCAGTTTCAGTCTCAAATCAACACTTCATATATCCCTGAGACTGTGTGGCCCATAACACAATTGCCCAGCTTCCCCAGCACATCTCTATTTCTCTTCTACTTCCTACCTTCCTCAGTGCTGACAATAAAAAATACTGTATTGCTACTACAAAGCATCATGTAATGAAGAGATACATGTAGTTGTGGTTGTCAGAGGACCACATTCAGTCCAATCACGGAAGATGTCTTTCTAAGGGAAAAAAGTTCTGAGCAAATTCCTCGTTCCTCATTTTTCACTGCCACGCTTTATGAAAACCAGAACAATTATTGTTTAAGACATCAGTAAAGGCCATTTTCTCCTTGGACAGTAATTAAAAGAAGCAAAACAGAAGACCTCTCTTTCTGACGCCTTCTCATATTATTCTTTTGTGATGATACAAACCTGAGTGCCAGTGCCCGCTTTAAAAGACAAAACACAATTGTCCACAGACCATTGCGGTTTTGATGATCCTGGGAAGATCATTGCTTCCGATATGTATTGTTAACTGGCATCCCGTCATCTTCCCCTGACCTTTCTCATGGGGACAGCACCCACTGCACATGGCTGAGCAGTTTGCTGTCATTATTCCCCCACTCTAAAACTTGGTACCAAACTCAGCTGGTGACTTAACAAGATGTTTTGAAAGAAAGAGTTCTTTGTCATATGTAATAATGAGTGTTTCTACTGCCAGTACAAAGTCAGAGGTTTATAAGGCTTTACCAGAAAGGAAAGAATAATCATTCCCCTGACCTGAGGTCTGAAATGTTGGTTGCTACTTAGTTCTCTGGATTTCAAGTACCTTTTTAAAACTCCATGGTGTCTTTAGCAAGAACAGGGATTAATTACAGTGGTCACTTTTCTCTATACCTTCTTAAAATATATTTTAAATATTTCTAATTAAATGAAGGCCANGCTCCTCTCTCCACAGGTCCACAGGTCCCTGATAGGAGGCTCTCCAGCATGGGTTTCCTCTCTCAGGCATCTGCCTGCTCCAGGGTGGGTCTCCTCCACTGATTGTGAGTGGATGCCTGCGTCCCTGTGCTCCTCTGTGGGCTGCAGGGGCACAGCTGCCTCACCATGGGCTGCACCACCAGCTGCAGGAGAACCTCAGCTCTGTTGCCTGGAACACCTCCTCCCCCTCTGTCTTCATTCACCTTGGTGGAGACAGAGTTGTTCCTCTCACATATTCTCACCCTGCTCTGGCCACAATTTCATCTGCACAATAATCTTTTTATTTCCTTCTTAAATATATTATCACAGAGGTGATGCCACCCTTTCTGACTGGCTCAGCTTTGGCCAGCTGCACATCCATCTTGGAAATGCCTTGGACATTGGCTGTGCTGGACATGGAAGAAACTTCAGTAGCTTCTTACGGAAGCCATCTCTGTAGCCCCACTGCTACCAAAACCTGACCATGCAAACCCCATACAGTGCAAAAGGAGTTTTCTTCTAAGTAAAGTTTTCAGCTGTCAAGAAAGAGATTTTTGTGTATTTGAGGTAGTCCCAAGCTACAGTCAGATTCCTTAGGACAGCTGAAGACCCATTCAGATAATTTCAAAAGGATGAGCACCCCACAGGTATTTTGGTGGAAGCCAAATTCTTTTACCACTGGTTTCCTAGACAAAGATCTGCCCTCATACTGGTGGTACATCAGCTATATTGTATAGAAGACTGGAAGGCAAGGAATTCTCAGTTTTACATATAGGAAATTTAGAGCCATTATGGTAAAACTGACACTGTCCAGTGTTGTGCTGTTGGCATTCTGATGAGGCAGCTTAAAGAAATTTAACATCCCATCCATATTGTGAAAGTGATGAGAAGAACCTACTATTCTTCTGTGTAGGTAAAGGTAGCACATTTGGGTTAGCAGTAATTCAGTTTGTGAAAAAGATGAGATGGAGGTTTAAAGGAGAGGGAGGTGAGAGTATAATGCAAGCAGAAACTGTGTTGACCTGGTTGTTATAATCTCAGCAATGGACATCAATATCCTATGATCATAGGTTAGTTGTTATCTGCTTATCTTCAAAAAAGCCCTCTTTTGATTGTGGCATTATGCTGCTGTGGGTTTTGTGTGGTTTTATGTGAATACACTGACCTGGAAAGAGAGGATTGCAGATCTGGATGCCTCCTCTTGTTCATGAGCATAGTCTTGTGACTCTTAGTGCCCAACCATCTCCTCTGCGGCAACAAACACTCAATTTGATCTACTTGTGAATCAAAATTAGCTCAGCCGGTTAGAGGATGGATCTAACATTGTCATCCACAGTCACAGGCTAGATCCCTGTATGGGCCATTCTCTTAAGAGCTGGGCTCCATGATCCTCGTGGGTCCCTTCCAACTCAGAATATTCTGTGATTCTGTGAAAACCGTTGGAAGTCTGATGACTGTAGGTAGAGAGAGATCCAAGCTAGCTTTGTGTGTCCTGCGGCAGAGAAGCTGTGTTGGAGGGGCATTATGACTGAGGCAGTAAACACTAAGAGAAAGAGATTCCAATATGCAGCACTATTCTGCTCGGAGGCAGGTGTTCTGCTTCAAGATTTGACATATTATGTCCCCATAGCACTGTAACATAATGTAATTCTACAATTATATTAGCTTCTTGATGGAGGAAAATGGAGCATAAAGATTGTGTAAAAGATTGTGTAATTTTCCCCAGGAAAGCCAGTGCCAAAGCTAGAAATGGCATAATAATAGACAATAGTATTGTAAGAATTCTAGGAATGTCACAATATGAATTGTCCGCTGAACTGCAAGATGACAAAATTCTTGGATGCTGACACTATGCATAGCAACATATAGCAATGTTAGCTCTATGGCTGCTGTCCTACAGCTGCTAGGGCTGTCCAAGCAGTGGTTCAGGAGGATGGCTGAAGCAGTGTCTTGAACCCCGTCCTTGCAGTTGGTGGTGTGTTTCCCTCTTCCTGCCAGTGCTGAAGCAGGGTCCAGGTACTTGCACATGTGAGTGCTGGTGGATCCCACTCTACAGGTGGATGGGAGGAGGAGGTTAGCTAAGCAGAGAATATTGGAGCTGGAGGAGATTTCAGCACCATTTTGCTCTGTTTCCACCCAAAAGCAAGTCCCTCAGGGCCGGTACAGGTACCCAACAAGATCAAATTGTTGTGGTAACTAGAATGAGAAAAGACTGAACAAAGTACAGCCTCACTTATTGCCAACCGTCTCCCACCCACTGATTCCTTGTGAAGGGAATTACAAAGGCTCAGCTGGCACCTCTCTACTTTTAGGATCTGGTCTGGTGAATTTTCAAGCGGCATTGTTTCTTATTTGAATCAAGCTCAAGTAGGCCAGACCTTTCACCCTTTCTGGCACTGTAATTTGGTAAAGTGTCACATGCACAACAAGTAGAGAAGGTGGTGAGGTATATGGGACTGAGGAGCCTGCTAGAGATCTGCTTTCCTTGATATCTAAGATCTGATCTAGCACTGTCTTAGCCATCAGGAAGAGTCAGAAGAAAATGCTCAGAGGAGTGATGGGAAGGAGGAGTAAACAAAAGAGGAAAGTGTAGGTTTTTAAGAACATTTTGGAGGATATTGTATCTCAGTTTCAGTCTCAAATCAACACTTCATATATCCCTGAGACTGTGTGGCCCATAACACAATTGCCCAGCTTCCCCAGCACATCTCTATTTCTCTTCTACTTCCTACCTTCCTCAGTGCTGACAATAAAAAATACTGTATTGCTACTACAAAGCATCATGTAATGAAGAGATACATGTAGTTGTGGTTGTCAGNCACCCTGCTCTGGCCACAATTTCATCTGCACAATAATCTTTTTATTTCCTTCTTAAATATATTATCACAGAGGTGATGCCACCCTTTCTGACTGGCTCAGCTTTGGCCAGCTGCACATCCATCTTGGAAATGCCTTGGACATTGGCTGTGCTGGACATGGAAGAAACTTCAGTAGCTTCTTACGGAAGCCATCTCTGTAGCCCCACTGCTACCAAAACCTGACCATGCAAACCCAATACAGTGCAAAAGGAGTTTTCTTCTAAGTAAAGTTTTCAGCTGTCAAGAAAGAGATTTTTGTGTATTTGAGGTAGTCCCAAGCTACAGTCAGATTCCTTAGGACAGCTGAAGACCCATTCAGATAATTTCAAAAGGATGAGCACCCCACAGGTATTTTGGTGGAAGCCAAATTCTTTTACCACTGGTTTCCTAGACAAAGATCTGCCCTCATACTGGTGGTACATCAGCTATATTGTATAGAAGACTGGAAGGCAAGGAATTCTCAGTTTTACATATAGGAAATTTAGAGCCATTATGGTAAAACTGACACTGTCCAGTGTTGTGCTGTTGGCATTCTGATGAGGCAGCTTAAAGAAATTTAACATCCCATCCATATTGTGAAAGTGATGAGAAGAACCTACTATTCTTCTGTGTAGGTAAAGGTAGCACATTTGGGTTAGCAGTAATTCAGTTTGTGAAAAAGATGAGATGGAGGTTTAAAGGAGAGGGAGGTGAGAGTATAATGCAAGCAGAAACTGTGTTGACCTGGTTGTTATAATCTCAGCAATGGACATCAATATCCTATGATCATAGGTTAGTTGTTATCTGCTTATCTTCAAAAAAGCCCTCTTTTGATTGTGGCATTATGCTGCTGTGGGTTTTGTGTGGTTTTATGTGAATACACTGACCTGGAAAGAGAGGATTGCAGATCTGGATGCCTCCTCTTGTTCATGAGCATAGTCTTGTGACTCTTAGTGCCCAACCATCTCCTCTGCGGCAACAAACACTCAATTTGATCTACTTGTGAATCAAAATTAGCTCAGCCGGTTAGAGGATGGATCTAACATTGTCATCCACAGTCACAGGCTAGATCCCTGTATGGGCCATTCTCTTAAGAGCTGGGCTCCATGATCCTCGTGGGTCCCTTCCAACTCAGAATATTCTGTGATTCTGTGAAAACCGTTGGAAGTCTGATGACTGTAGGTAGAGAGAGATCCAAGCTAGCTTTGTGTGTCCTGCGGCAGAGAAGCTGTGTTGGAGGGGCATTATGACTGAGGCAGTAAACACTAAGAGAAAGAGATTCCAATATGCAGCACTATTCTGCTCGGAGGCAGGTGTTCTGCTTCAAGATTTGACATATTATGTCCCCATAGCACTGTAACATAATGTAATTCTACAATTATATTAGCTTCTTGATGGAGGAAAATGGAGCATAAAGATTGTGTAAAAGATTGTGTAATTTTCCCCAGGAAAGCCAGTGCCAAAGCTAGAAATGGCATAATAATAGACAATAGTATTGTAAGAATTCTAGGAATGTCACAATATGAATTGTCCGCTGAACTGCAAGATGACAAAATTCTTGGATGCTGACACTATGCATAGCAACATATAGCAATGTTAGCTCTATGGCTGCTGTCCTACAGCTGCTAGGGCTGTCCAAGCAGTGGTTCAGGAGGATGGCTGAAGCAGTGTCTTGAACCCCGTCCTTGCAGTTGGTGGTGTGTTTCCCTCTTCCTGCCAGTGCTGAAGCAGGGTCCAGGTACTTGCACATGTGAGTGCTGGTGGATCCCACTCTACAGGTGGATGGGAGGAGGAGGTTAGCTAAGCAGAGAATATTGGAGCTGGAGGAGATTTCAGCACCATTTTGCTCTGTTTCCACCCAAAAGCAAGTCCCTCAGGGCCGGTACAGGTACCCAACAAGATCAAATTGTTGTGGTAACTAGAATGAGAAAAGACTGAACAAAGTACAGCCTCACTTATTGCCAACCGTCTCCCACCCACTGATTCCTTGTGAAGGGAATTACAAAGGCTCAGCTGGCACCTCTCTACTTTTAGGATCTGGTCTGGTGAATTTTCAAGCGGCATTGTTTCTTATTTGAATCAAGCTCAAGTAGGCCAGACCTTTCACCCTTTCTGGCACTGTAATTTGGTAAAGTGTCACATGCACAACAAGTAGAGAAGGTGGTGAGGTATATGGGACTGAGGAGCCTGCTAGAGATCTGCTTTCCTTGATATCTAAGATCTGATCTAGCACTGTCTTAGCCATCAGGAAGAGTCAGAAGAAAATGCTCAGAGGAGTGATGGGAAGGAGGAGTAAACAAAAGAGGAAAGTGTAGGTTTTTAAGAACATTTTGGAGGATATTGTATCTCAGTTTCAGTCTCAAATCAACACTTCATATATCCCTGAGACTGTGTGGCCCATAACACAATTGCCCAGCTTCCCCAGCACATCTCTATTTCTCTTCTACTTCCTACCTTCCTCAGTGCTGACAATAAAAAATACTGTATTGCTACTACAAAGCATCATGTAATGAAGAGATACATGTAGTTGTGGTTGTCAGAGGACCACATTCAGTCCAATCACGGAAGATGTCTTTCTAAGGGAAAAAAGTTCTGAGCAAATTCCTCGTTCCTCATTTTTCACTGCCACGCTTTATGAAAACCAGAACAATTATTGTTTAAGACATCAGTAAAGGCCATTTTCTCCTTGGACAGTAATTAAAAGAAGCAAAACAGAAGACCTCTCTTTCTGACGCCTTCTCATATTATTCTTTTGTGATGATACAAACCTGAGTGCCAGTGCCCGCTTTAAAAGACAAAACACAATTGTCCACAGACCATTGCGGTTTTGATGATCCTGGGAAGATCATTGCTTCCGATATGTATTGTTAACTGGCATCCTGTCATCTTCCCCTGACCTTTCTCATGGGGACAGCACCCACTGCACATGGCTGAGCAGTTTGCTGTCATTATTCCCCCACTCTAAAACTTGGTACCAAACTCAGCTGGTGACTTAACAAGATGTTTTGAAAGAAAGAGTTCTTTGTCATATGTAATAATGAGTGTTTCTACTGCCAGTACAAAGTCAGAGGTTTATAAGGCTTTACCAGAAAGGAAAGAATAATCATTCCCCTGACCTGAGGTCTGAAATGTTGGTTGCTACTTAGTTCTCTGGATTTCAAGTACCTTTTTAAAACTCCATGGTGTCTTTAGCAAGAACAGGGATTAATTACAGTGGTCACTTTTCTCTATACCTTCTTAAAATATATTTTAAATATTTCTAATTAAATGAAGGCCAGATTCCATCTTTTTTTTTTTTTTTCTGTTGAATAGCCTTTAAAGCTATATCTGACAGCATGTAAATCAAAGGCCCAGTTCTTGGAATGAAGAAGTAACTGATGGGGGAAATAATGAAGAAATTTGTTGTTCAGAACCTAATCCTGTATATGTAGGTATTGCAATGACAAATTCCTTTAAGTTCAAGGAAGTTGCTTCTGCTTGCTGTGCCTTGTCACTTCCAGACAAATACAAATGCTTTTGTTCCAAAAATTTTGGGCAGAAAAACATGACACATCCATGTATTTCCTCTAGAAGATCTGACTGTCCAGTGCAAAGGGGTTATCAATACCACAAGAGAATACTCTGAGGCCGTCCTTCACTTTGCCTGAAGAGTTTCATTTGCAGACATATTCGCTAAGCCCCTACCACAAAAAACCAAGACAATGTTGCGAAAATTAACTAACAAAGAAATTGAAGAAAGTGGTGAACAGAGAAACTACGGAAAAAATAATTTTTGCTGAAATCTGGAGCAGAAATGAGAACACTGAAGTGATGAAAAAGGATTCAAACGCAGAATAATCTCATGAAAACACATCTGTGATATAAAAAAATAAATGTTTCCAGAACATGACTTTTCAGTTTAATCTGCATTCCCTGCCATTCCTACATCTGAGATACTCAGCAGTGCAAAGCAGCTGAAAGAACGGAATTAAAGTTGTGTATATTATGCCTCTCTTAGTGATTAACATTATCAATTATTGTCTTCAGCACTCAGATTCCTAACATATTAGTCATGAATGAAATTACAGTACACAGTAATTTTCATGGTTACCTATGTTGTTTCAACCCCTAAAATACATACAGTTTTCATTTAACTTTGTGTTCAGCAGTGACACAATAGCAAGGAATGCAGTCAGTTCCTCACTAATTAACAAATATTGGTATTACTCAATTAAGCTAACTATTTAAATTTTGTTTAGCACCAGCTGTTGTTGTTTTCTCAGAGTTTGTCTTTAAGCTAGATGCTCAAGCCATGAGTGGGAATGCTGCAGGAAACATTTGAGAGACAAGCTTGTTGAAGAGCTGTTGATTTCAGAACACAGTGTAAGTGAATTTGCATTAAAATTAATTAAATGACCTGTATCAACTTCTAGTGCTAACAAATACTATTTGTGAGTAGTGACATGATGCATATTTCTACCCCTTAACCATTAATGAAGCTACACAAGTAAATTAAGTTATGCCATTCAATCTTCATAAATTGCTGATTCAATAAATCACGCTTGAGAAACAGCTGAGTAATTACAGGATGATGCTTGAAGTAAGAATGGCCTCATTTGCATATTAACAGGCATTTGTTGCAATAATTTTCTGTCCTGGACTGGTGAATGTTAGACGTGATTAATCCTGTGAGCACTGCAGTTTGACTTCACAAGGGCTGCAGTACATGTGTGCTCTACAACAGCAGCAATAAGGCACACGAGTCTAATTAGCACCAGGAACAGGTACAGACCCCTTGGAGAATATTTATCTGCAGGGTCTTATCACACACAAGGTCTTGTGAAACTGTCTCAAAAGACTGAAGAAAAAGAAAAACAACACATGAAATCTTTTAAGCGTCAAGTAAGGCAGAGTTCCTATTTCTCAAATGTCTAAACAGGTACAGAAATAAGATAAAAGCTTTCCACACAGGTTTAAGGAAGGTTTTATTTAATTTGCAAAGTTCTTGCAATGAATGAGCTTTTTACCTGAGGAATTGAATGAGCTTTTTACCTGAGGATTTTGCTTGGTCTTGCTTGTTTGCACTGAAGGGAACAGAAAACTTGATGAAATTTATATCACTCTGCTTGGTGAATCTGCTGATAAAACACATCTAATTCACCTTAGTGAAAGTCAGTTTGCTCTCTAATGATTTTCTGTTCTTCGTGTGTACTTAGAATTTCTTAGGAGGAAAACTCAATTGCTACCTAACCAATTTAAGTCTACATCCTTTTGTGCCAATAAATAATCATTTAAGGGGCAGCAAGATACAAGAGAGAGGTAGAAATGTGTATGAGTAGAATCTGGAAGCTGACCTGACTTGTGGGCCAAAATGATGGAATATTACTCAACCTTTCCACAAAGGTGATGTGGATGAACTAAAATACATTTTTTCTCTGAGCTGATTGCAAAGCTGTGTCCCGTTTCAGTTCCAGCATATAGAGTCTCCCACATTAGTCAAAAATAACCTAATGGGTTTTACTGAGCAACAAGGTGTAGTGTGCAAAGCTTCTAGCAGAAGAGTGTTAGCCTATCACTATTCTTTATGGTTTTTAAGATAAAAAAAAATGCACAGCATATACACCTTTCATCTAGGAGCTTTATGTGTTTATCAATTTTTTCCCTCACCCAATTAAAGAAGAACTGCAGTAAAAGACAATATTATTTTTACTGTAAATGCATTAAGAACAAAAGGAGGGCTGAGGAGAATCTCCATCCTTTATTAGGTAGGGGGGGAAACACAGTGACAAAAGATGATGACAAGGCCAAGGTATCTAATGACTTTGCCCTAGTCTTTAATAGTAAGACCAGTTGTTCTCTGGATAACCATTCCCCAAGATAGAAGACCTGGATGGGTATCAGAATTAAGCCCCCTAATCCAAGGGAAAACGCTCAGCGACTTGCTACACCACATAGACACACACAAGTCCATGTGGCCGGATAGGATCCACACAACTGTACTGAGGGAGCTGGTGGAAGTGCTCAGAGAGTCACTGTCTCTCATTTATGAGCAGTCCTGACTAACTGGGGAGGTCCCATTTGACTCAAGGTTTGAAAATGCGATGCCCATCTACAAGAAGGGCTGGAAGGAGGATCCAGGGACCTACAGGCCTGTGAGTGCTGGGAAAGGGTATGGAGCAGATCATCTTAAGCGCCATCACCCAGCACATGCAGGACAACCAGGGAATCAGACCCAGCCAGCATGAGTATGTGAAAGGCAAGTCCTGCTTGGTCATGCTGTTCTCCTTCTACGGCAAAATGACCCACTTAGTGGATGAGAGGGAAGCTGTGGATATTGTCTACCTGGGCTTCAGTGAAGCCTTTGACACTGTTTCCCACAGCATCTCCGGGAGAAACTGACTGCCCATTGCTTGGACAGGTGCACTCTTCACTGGGTAAAAAACTGGCTGGATGGCTGGGCCCGGAGAATGGTGGTGAAAGGAGTTACATCCAGCTGGTGGCCGGTCACAAATGGTGTCCCCAGGGCTGTCAGTACCGGGATCAGTCCTGTTCAATACATTTATCAATGACCTGCACAAGACGATTAAGTGCAACCTCAATCATTTTGCAGATGACACCGAGTTGGGCAGGAGTGTTGGTCTACTGGAGGGTAGGAAGGCTCTGCAGAGGGATCTGGACAGGCTGGATTGATGAATTGAGGTCAATTAGATGAGGTTCAACAAAGTGAAGTGCTGGATCCTGCACCCCCTGCAGTGCTACAGCTTTGGGGCAGAGCGGCTGGAAAGCCGCCAGGGATGAAAGCTCTGGGGGTGCTGGTCAACAGCAGCTGAACGTGAGCCAGTGTGCATGCCTAGATGGCCAAGAAGGCCAGTGGCACCCTGGCCAGCAGGACCAGGGCAGTGATTGTCCCGCTGTACTCAGCACTGGTGAGGCCACACCTCGAGTGCTGTATCCAGTTTTGGAAAAAGACATTGAGACACTGGAGCATGTCCAGAGAAGGCAATGAACCTGATGCAGTCTGAAGCACAGGTCTTATAAGGAGCAGCTGAGGGGGCTGAGAGGTGTTTAGCCTGGAGAAAATGAGGCTGAAGAGGAGCCTTATTTCTCTCTACAACCACCTGAAAGAAGGTTGTAGTAAGGTGAGAGTTGACCTCTTCCCCCAGTTAGCAAGTGGTAAGACCAGAAGAAATGGCCTCAAACTGCACAAGGGGTGTTTTAGATTGGCATTAAGAAAAATTTCTTCATGGTAGGGCTTGCCCAGGGAAGTGGTCGAGTCACCAGCCTTGGAGGTATTTAAAAGATGTGCAGTAGTGGCGCTTAGAGACATCATTTAGTCGTGGACTTGGCAGAGCTGGTTGAACTCAATGGACTTAGAGATCTTTTCCAACCTAAATGATTCTATGATTCTAATTCTGTTTTAATTCTATTCCGTTCTTATTATGTCGCCGTGTGTCTTGGGAGGTCCACCTTTCTAAGGAGACTCACCTTTCTATGTCTCTGCTGCGATCAGGATGGTTGCGGGAGCCAGGCTCCCACAGGAAGATTTCCCTTGCATTTCTTCCACATAATGGGAGTCAACAGATTTTTGTCATTATAGATATTAGTCACTACAGTAAACTGTCTAAAGAGGTATGACGTGAATCCACGTTAGAACTGTAAATTGTTTCCTGGTCTTAAAATCCTTCTTGAGAAAAAGAGAAAAAAGTAGCCTCATTTTCATTGGCTCCGTTGTTCCTCTGTCTGTTCATCACCAGAGCATATACTTAGGCACCTCCAGGCTGGAAAAGCACTGTGACTCAGACCACCTGTGAGAGCTCCTCTGCCTCCTCCTCTCCTCAGGAGTTCGGTGCTCCTGAAGTGCAATGTATGTCCTGATTAGGGGCTGCCTTCAGCTAATCAATAGGAATGTTAGGAAGAAGGGTATGTCAGACCTCTCTCCTTCCTCTGAAGCATCACTGCTGCAGGGACAAGGCGTCTGCCCCACTGAGAGCTAAACAATCACATTAGTGTACTGAAGTTGGTTGTGAAGAACTATCGAAAGAGGATGGGGAGACTCCTTCCTAAACAGGTGTCTCATTTTGTTTCAGTGTTACTTAATTCTTCCCTGTTCTGATGGAAACACATTATTCTGTAATAAAAAATTAGGGTGCAAAATCAGAGCTCTTCCTAACGAGGGTGAG
Organism: Ifrita kowaldi; assembly: GCA_013398055.1. Classification (NCBI taxonomy): domain Eukaryota; kingdom Metazoa; phylum Chordata; class Aves; order Passeriformes; family Cinclosomatidae; genus Ifrita; species Ifrita kowaldi. The sequence goes on from VZRS01011071.1 coordinate 53,729, forward strand.
GTGTTATATCATATCAACTCCTAAACTATAATATAATTTCTGGTGCTGGAAATGCAAGCTCTCTTCACTGTCTCAAAAAAAAAAAAATACAAGCCTTTTCATTTGCTAGAGAAATGTCCCTTTTGCATAGGGCTTTGCTGTCTTTCAGGTGATAATAATGCAATACATTCTGTAAAAGAGAACAGAGCAAATCAACTTGGGACCTAATTACCTCAAGAAAGCACAATTCCCTTACAGAGCAAACAATCTTACTAGGATACCTAACTCTAGCATATAACAAATTGCTTTTGCCTGTTTTTTGTGGGCTTTTTTTGGCTTGGCAGTCAGGGAGGGTTTTGCGTGGGAGGGAGGGGAGGTTTAATATTTTGGCTTTGATAGCAGAGATCTAAATGGTTAGCAGCCTCTGTATTTTATGCAACACTATACAGTAATATTCATCAGAGGCAACTGAGCTGGGAATATCTTGATAAATATAAATAAGACTGAAACAGAAGAGGGAAAAGAATTAAAGAACATTGCAATTTGAGGCAACACCTCACATTTCTCCAGGTGTCTCACTCTGCTTATGAAGATGTTCCTTGGAAGGTACTAGAGATATTGGCAGTAGCAGGATGAGAAGTTAAGCCTTTTGCATTGTGAATTGTATCAAATAATGTTCATTTTCTAATGGCTAAAGTGAGTCCTGTGGTTCTCAGTATTTATATTTCACATTAAATCATTTGTTTATGACTAAGAGTCATAAATCACAAAGTTCTTGAGCATTGGGGCTCATATTTAGCTTTTTTAATTACCTGAAAGATGTATAAAAAAAGTTTAATGAGACAGCTTCATTTCACTCAAACCATTCATCTTAGAGCACATTCTTGAGATGACTAGACAAATGACAGCATCATTTATTTATTTGTTTATTTATTCTCTCATACAGCAGTAAGAAAGAAGTACAAATGCGAAAGTAGGTAAACAACGTCAGAAAGATCAAAGGTCCCCAAACAACACAGACAGGTGAGTAAAATATAGAGAACCAGAAATATTGTGCAAATATCTAAAACTGAGTATTAATCAAACTGTCATGGACTATTGCTGTTACTGGATTACTTTTCCTAACAAAGTTGATTCACATCTTTGGGAGATCCAGCATTTCTAACCCACAGACATACAAAGATAAACATGTATAGAGATAGATAAAGTCTTTTCAGGAAATAGGCAGAAATTCAGAGAGTTCAGACAATCTAACTCACGTTTGTTTGTGGCTTACAGAGCATCTACTTTATTCCTTCTTTTTTAATATAAGCAGTGAAGCTTCCAGCGGAGAATTTGCTTCTACCTCCAAAAAATGAACAGAGTTCTTTTTGTTCCACTCATTACCAAGACTTCAAAAATACAGTCTAGTGTTTGATTTCTCTTAAACTCCATTTTCTTTGCTTCCTTTGTTTTTTCTTCCCTTGTCAAAGGTAACCAGGTAAAAGCGATTCTATCACAGATGTAAATGAAGAAGCAGATTAAGTGTTCAAATCAATTGAAACAATTTTGTGGAGCTTCACTCACAATAAATACATGAACCATGCAGCCCAGCTTCTTGAAATACGAGTGACAGAAGGGTCATACATAAAAATTAAATTAGACAGAGTTTGGTGCATACAATTTTTTGCTTTGTCAAATTACATTTAATGTTTTTTACTCAGCAGTTAGTTATATATTAAAATGCAATAAATTACTATGTCACTGCAGATACTCTCTCCTATTGCTGAGGATGTTGAACTGGGTTTCACAGTATCATGAATTTCCTGAGTTGCATGAGAGAGTTTATGACAGATTTCATGCTGTTTCATGAATTGCATAATACAGTTTAAAGCCAACTTTCTTTTTTTTTGAAGGATTTATCCCTTGAGATCCATATTTGAGTGCTTGTCAGGTCAAGATTAACTGAAAACCTATATAAAATATAGCTGCCCCAAATCACAGGCAGGGAAAACATTTACTGCAGCTTCATACCTTTCCAGGTTATAAAATTTAATAAGGCCATGTTGTTGCCATCTGCATCAATTCCCTTTTACATCAGGAACTTTCTGCAAGAAGTGTTTCTGTAAGCAAGATATACATGTATGTATAAGAAACAGACCCAAGCAACAAAGTGGAGGAGTTCGATGTAGCAGGATGGACTTAAGATGGATCAGTTACACTTGTAGATCACCACCTTTTGGAGGGGCAGCATCTGTAATGAGCAAAATGTGTGACCCCTGTGTGCCAGAGTAGAATGCATCTCTTCCCATAACCATTTCTGCCTGACGAGCTGCCCACAGTGATTCGGCCAGCAGCCACCCAGCACTCTGGCAGGGTGCACAGTAGCAGCCTTTGCCTGCAGGGCTGGGATGGGCAGCTGGAGCCTTGGTGCAACTGTGAGAAAATTAAGGACATCCTAGGAAAATCAGTAGCAAAGTTCTTTTCAAACAGTTTGCTGCGATGTTGTCTTTCACGGTTTGGTGTTTTTTATGTTAGGGAGCAGGGGCAACATGACTACTGTTCTGGGATTATTTATTCTGGTGATGCAAACCTAATTGTTCTTGACTGCCAGAACATCACCTTGCTGGTGATCACTTGCCATCACCTGCTTCCCACTGACTCCTAACTCTTTAGCAATATCTTTGAATTCACAAGCAGGTGCTGGAGCAGGGGACATTAGTTATGCTCACATATATTAATTTCCATGGTTGACTTTAACTGCATTTCCTCACCCACCTGGGCTAAAGCTGCCAGTTTTTCTGTCTGTATTCTTGTTCTATTCCTCTTTTATGAATGTCAAGTCAGTGGCAAATTGTGCCATTTTGCAATCCTCTTCCTTTCTCCCAACTTTTGCAAAAACACATTCAGCACCTTCAGAATTGCAGGGCTTTGGACTCTGCTTGGTAACTTGCCAGTGGATTCACCACAGTTTCCTGACTACCTCTTCATCACTACCAGCTTAACAGATGGGGACTCACCACGTCAGATAGGTCTGTCTGCCAGATACTTCCCAGAGGGAATTCCTCCTCTTTGCAGCAGTGTTACATCTCTACTGTCTTTGAAAGGAGTACTTTCGTAAGTCCTCCAGGAGACTGGTTTGATTTTTTTCAGTTTAAAGGCATCAGAAGTAGTTTGATGAAGACATTTAAGAAGGAATAGTACCCTTCAATCTTTGGATTAGTTCCTATTTCAGACTCTCAGCTTTTGGGAGAATGATCGTGGAAAGAGAGACATTAGTATGATTGAGGTCTACACCCACATACATTTACCTGAATTTATCTCCTTACATTTTGTCTCTGGTAATGCATAAATTAATGGACATGCATGTATCTCTTAATTTTTAATAAGATGTTAAAGTAGATAAATTATCATTTAAAGCTATCATTAAACAACAAAATGCTGCACATTTTAATAAGTGCAGCAATTAATTTATGTTGGTGTGAACTGGTCCAGAGCCTTTATTGCCCCAATATCTCCAGCTATTAACACTACCACCATGTCTGATGCAGCTGGACATTTTCTGGTGACAGAGGCCTAATGCCAGATATCTCGTTTCATTTTGCATACAATAAAAATTTGGAGTAATTGAGACAAAGCAAAATTGCATGCTTGAAAATGTAGAGAAGAAGATTTTTTTGTGTTTTTTATATATATATATATATATACACAGATATGTTTAAAATTCTAAAGAAAATTCATGAAGACAAGCACTTCAGAAAGATAGGTGTGGAGTGGAAAGGGGGAAGCCTTCACTCTTTATACCAGACTTCAGAGGATTAACTCCTAAGTGCAGTACCTCACTCATTAAATAACTCTTTCCTATGACATTGTGAAAATGGAAATCACCTAATTTATAGGTATGCTCCAGATCCTTTGTTCGCTGTTGTGTTTTTTAAAGATTGTGACGCCAACTAAACACTATGAAAAGGATTTAGCAGCAATCAGTGCCTTACACACACTTTGGTGACGAAAATATAGAGACAAGTGGAAATCAAAACCAGGGAAACAAGACATTGGATTGAGCAGGTCTCTTTCCTGAGGTGGAACTGTGTCTATGAGAAGAAGAGAGCTGGAGACCTTTAAGCAGCATTCTGGAAGTACCACTAGTTGTCAGTTGTGGTGAAGAAATTTGTGCTGTTAAGGATGACCACAATACTGCAAATTAAATCTTGGTGGTGAAGAACATTGTTTCCTACCTTACAAGGCAGAAATTACAGGTTTTCATGAAATCTCTCTCCAAGCCAAAGGAAACATAATGATCCTGTAAGTCCCAAGGGCTCTCCACCTATGTCTGAATGGAGAAGAACAAAAGACAAATATATGATATTTCTTTAGATTGAAGCGATAAGCGGGAAAATGAAGTTTGAGTGGCTTGAAAATAATGGAAAGAAAGTCTAGGTTTAAGAAGAGTTAGAGGCCTTAGGGAGGCATTTAAAAAGAATCACATTTCCAGGGCCATCCAACTTAATTAATCTTTCAAGCATGAAGGATTTTAAAGAGCTTCAGGTGCAACTATAACAAAGTTTATGCAGAACTAATGATCTCCTGTAGAAACTGTCTCTGTATGGATTAAGGTACACACAACACAGCATCATACAGCTTTATTCCTCTGGGAAATCAAACACTGTAATTGTACAATGTGAATAGTTTATCAGTATCTCAAAACACTCTTGTACCGAGATCAGGCTGAATAAGTACAATACTAAGATTCTTATGTTTCTTATGTTATTCTTGGATACATTTGCTTCTAATTTCAGGGGGATTTTGCAACTTTATTTTCCCCTTATTCATAACAGTGAGAGATCTGGCTACTGAAAACTGATTGTGGTTCTCAGATACTGCGAGTTTATACAGTGTTTTTTATAATGGAACTCAGTTTGTTCATGTTCCAGGCACCATCAGTACATAAATGTAATATATTAATGATAATATTATACCATTTCTTTCCCTCACATAGATTAATATATTTCTATGAAGAGCCTGCTTGGCTCCACTCATAAATTTTAATATGATGTAAGATGATAAGATGTAGAGATTTATGTGAAATAACTCAGTGCTTTCAGTCTATTTACAGTGCAAATTTTAAATGGCATAAACACAGTTATAGGTAACCTAAAATGTGCCAGACTTTGATGGAAGGGTGAGGAGTAATGGGGTCATCATGCTCATCACTGAAGTTGATCTCCTTATGTTCTGACGAACACTTAGTAGGGACAAGACGAATATGTGGATTTTTCAGTGCTCTTTCTTGGGAAGACAGTGACCTGCCAGGTAGAAGCTGGAAGAGTCAGTGCAGAGGGGGCAAGAAAGACCACTCAGCAGCAGCAAAATGAACTAAAACACCTTTGCTAGCTTACTGCAAAATCTTTTATTCTTTGAAAAAGTTGCAGTAACCTCTAGGGTTATTAGAAAGGACCTAGTTCTCTACTGCTTTGGTGAGCGTGAATGCCATGTAAAAAACCACAATTTGGTTTACAAGCCTGAGTATCTTTCCAGTCAGCACAGAAAGAGGGCTCTAGTGCTGTAAAAAGCCTAGATTAATTTTTCCTGTCCTGTCAGGCCCTTCACTCCTTGGATCGTGCTGTCTCATCTGGCATTTGTCATAGTTACAAAGCCTTTTTTTCTGAGAAATAAATAAAAGACTTCTGTCTCACCTCTTACAGGACCAGAAGTCTTCTTTTAAACTATTTATATCCTCTTCTTACTCTGCAGTCTGCTGAGCAACATATAAATTTTAAACAATATTTCACAAATATTTCACAACCTTTTCAAAATTATATTGTAAAAGCCTGACATTTTTTAGCTGTTAACTATACAAACACTTTTGCTTAACCATTGTTCTGTAGGTTGGTGGGAAATCTACTAGTTAAAGGGTCTCGTTCCAAGAAAAGATAATAGAGTTTCTTGCTAGTGTTTACATCTTCACTTCCCCAGGGATTTTCAAAGAAAAAGGATTTAGAATTACATTAGCATAAGCATGTCCTGTCTTTATTCAGTCTACAAGATATTCTGCCTTTCTGCATGACAACTTATCTTTCCAGAAAAGAACAACATGCTAGTCATGGCAGATGTTACTGGTATGATATTCAGCACTGGGAAAATTTGCAGTTTTCCATATACATGACAAAAACTCATGATGACTGTTTGTCTTTTTGGAAGTTTAAATAAACAACAATAATTGTGGTAATAAATATTTAAAGTAACTTTTGAAAGTGAAAGACTGCATATGGGAGGAAATAAGAAAATATAAAGGAAAAGCTGACACCAATGGAGAATGTCAATTTTGTTTTACTAGAACTTCCACACAGGAATTTTTGTAATGCTTTTAGAGGCATTTATAGTAGGGAAATCTGCCAAATTTTGGATTTTGATCCAGAAAACGTTGGAACTCCTTGGTATGATCTGTTTCTTTTGGAGAGTATCCATCTTCTGTTTTTCCTTCAACAAGCTGTTTACTTTTTTACCATCTCAGAGCTCCATTCATTTACTACATCTTAGGCAGTGAGTAGGCAAAGTTGCCTGTTTAGAGCTACTTTTTGGGAGGGAAACAGCCTGTTGTTACGATGTTCATTCATTGCAGGATGGGACTGATCAAGCCGTGTTTCTGAGCTGCCTCAAGTCTCAAAAAGCAGGACAATTGTGGCAGCGGCTCAGCCCGCCCCAGGACCTGGTAACATCAAGTGGGTGGATTTCCCTGCCCACGACAGTGATCCTGAGGGCGGGTCAGTGGGCGGTCTGGAGGACGGGACTCCTGTCTAAGAGACCGCCCCCTGAGGGTCACTGTAACCGCCCCTTGGGCGTGTTCAGAGCCGCCCACTCGGCGGGGATAGACAATCCCAGCTCCTCCCCCGTTTCCAGAAAGTTCCCTGTTCCTTAAGTTTCTATTGGTTGAAGCCTTTATGTTTATGCATTTATCTCATTGACTAGTTAATTATGTTCCAGAAAGTTCTGTGTTACTCGACACGCCATTGGTCTTCCCTGTAAATCCCTCCTGCTCTCCCCTGTGATTTGTTATCTGACAGCTCCCATCATTTTCCTATTGGTTCTCCCTCCGGACCCTCCCCTGATTTTGAGTTGTACTTAAAGCCCTGTCAGACCATTTCAGGGCTTTTTCTGCTGCGTCCTCCCAAGGTCTGTAAGCCTGCTGGTGGTGCACGAAAGAGTCCTTCTCAGTCCTTTGCCTCAGTTGGTCACTTTTTCCAGCGATCTGCAGCTTGCTCCATTGTGAGCCTAAGGCAATAAGGCTCCCACTGAGCCTGTGACTTTTGCTTTTTGCTCCAGCCACTCGAGCGCCTCTAAGCTAGTCACCTGCCAAGGCCACCGGGCGGTCAGTGTGACAGACAGTTTTCCTCTGCCTGTAGCGTTACACATCCCACTTCTTCAGCTCCTTCCTGTCTCTAAAACCGAAGTGGGGTGCAGGTGCTTGCTACCATTATTACTCTTGTGCAAAAGTGAACAGTGGCCGATAGCACGTGGAGCCTTAGCACACTAGTATAGTACTGCCGGGTTTGTTTTCCTAACTAGTGATGTACAGGGATCTCTTCCAACATCATTCGGCTGGAAGGAGCTGAGGGCGTCATTATTGAGAGTTTGGCAACCCTGACAAAGAGGTTGTTAAGTCTGCTTTGGGGGATGAAATAAGAGCTCTTTAGTGTGATCCTGTGGACCAAACAAGGTTTGTGGTAAAGGTACAAAAAAGGCTGAAAATTTTCTCTTGGTTTTGGGTGGGGCTTTTTATCATAGAAAAGGGGAGAAAAAGAGCAGGCATTGTCATAGCAATTGACTGTCCTGTTTGAAAAGCCATGACTAATAACAATATAGCTCTGGACAGAGGACACTATTCCATATTCCTCTGTGATGATTGAGTATATTTTCAGAGGACCATTTCAATGTTGATTTTCTTTCTATCATTATTCCTGAATGATACTCAGATGTAAATTATTACTGCCTTTAAAAGCAATAATGAACTATTCCTTTGTAGTGCTTTTAGAAGCAAATTTATGCTTAGAAAGTCTTACTGTGTATTTTACCTGAAAATGTAAACTTTTTTCCTCAAACCTAGAAGATGCTATCAGTCCTCCTGGCTTTGGAACCAATTCCTATCAAATAATGATAATGTAATTTAATCTTGCATTTATTATTAATTTCCATTAATTCATTTGCCTTTCAAGCTTCTGATTTTGCAGTGTGTTCCTGTTTTTACATGCTGAGTATTTTTATTGACTAAATATGGATGTACATAATTTCATCTTTGTACTTGTGTTATTATACCTAGCAATAGTACAGTGATATCCTTCTTCTTCATTTGAACTGGGAAAATTTGAACACTGAAATCTTTCTGGGTAGCATATGGCAAAAAAATTTGAGGAACTTGAATCCATTAATGCTTCATTTACAATTCAAAGATTCTCCAGAACAACATGGAAGTCCATGACTGCAGGGAAAACTGCATGTACTTCTCAACACTCCTATTTCCTTATTTGCAAAAATTCTTGCTAAATCATTTTTCAGCGAGGCTGAGGAATTGTCAGTATGTTGGACTAAATGAAAGCTAAGGCAGTTGTGTGCACTGGTTTTTGTACCAGCTTTTGCAAGCCTGAGGCAGCTGAGCTAGACAGGCAGCTTTACAGGTAAAAGGAATTCTTCAGTGTTTGTATGCCACCTAAACTATGCCTGGAATTTGGAAGACTTTCTAGACTGTCAAGTGCAAGTTTGGTGAAAAATAGCACCACGACAGTTTGCATTAACATATCCACCTCACGGTAACATCTGGCAATATCTGCATGTGCTTTGGACAGAAGAACATTTCAGCTATATATATGCTACGGTTCACTCCTGGAGTCCTGCAATGTCTGAATCTCAACTCGGTTTAAAGTAAAAAATTCATCTGACTTATGTTGTTTAAAGCTTTTCTGTGTGCAAGCTAGAGGACAGTCTGAGGATGAGGAAGGACTTTTCTAGTTAGCAAAATGAGATTACTATCCTGAGGGTAGTTTGCATCACTCTGCTCCCAGGTGCTTCCCAAGTCATAGGCATGGAGACACCAAAATTATCCTTTCCCAGCTGAATTGCAAGATTTGGAAGGAGTAAGCAGGGGACAGTTTGTGGATTTGAGTGGGGATTTTTGATTGATTGTTTTGCGGTGGGGTTTCTTATTTTTTTTTTTTTAATGGGTACTGGTTGGAAAAATTGCAAATGTCTGTATGAATTGTTTGTGTTTGGGCTTTTATATTACTACTGTAAAAGAAAAGTCCCCAAGTGAGTAAGTAAATCATTAATGAAATCAAGTAAGTTGTTGTGTGATAAATTGGTAGAATAGCTCCACTGATTAATTTATTCTTGGCTTTGTCATTAACATCAGCTGACACAGTAAATACCAGCTGAGCTAAAGATTAGAACAATACTGGTCTTTAGTGCAAAAGGAAGCTGCCAGATGTGCAACATATATAAAAAATATTTTTATACAAGGTAGATGTAGATGCTATCAATAAGTAAATGTATTCTTTGCGACACCAGTGATACATTGGCATAATACATTGGGATATTTTTATTACTGTAAGAAAGAGATACTCTGAAGAAATGATGTACTGGAAGGGATGAAATTTGAACAAAATAGCGCTAGTCTGTGAACCAAAACATGATTACTCAATTAAAGAATGAAATCAAGAGGACTCCTACTCCACTTGATTACAGGTTAGAAGATGCTTTGTTATACAAAGGATTGCAGGTCTAGACCATTGATAATGGTAATTACATAGGATGGCAATTCCTATGTACAAATCCTTAATGAAATTGAATCCTGGATAGGGTTACTGATTTCTAACCTGAATTCAATTTCAATTGAACACATTTCATTCAGCAGCTTGACACTAGAGGCAGAGATAAAGGGTCAAAAACTGCTTTTCGAAGGATTGTGAAAGAAAGTCTTATATAGCAGCAGGGCTCTCTCACATGGTAACACAGAAAGCTGTCACAGAGCTTGCTATGATTTTTTCATTTAAGGTAAAAAAACATTGTCCAGAACAACCAAGACATATTCTCTGGTTTATATTTTGCTTTGCACTGTCTCTTGCTATTAGCCTAAAATTCATAGCCAATTCACAGCCATATCATTTTGTGTTAACACTGACCTCCCCTCTCTCCTTAATATTTATTTCCTGAAATATTTATAGACTGCAATAGTATCTCCTCTCAGCCTTTATTTTTTTAGGTGAAAAAAGTTAAGCACTTTCATTCTCTTGTGTAAAATAGGCTTTTTATTCCCCTTTCTATCTTCACAGCCTCTCCATGCACCTGTTGCAGATGGAGAAAAAGTTTCTAGGAGGTGAATAAGTTCTGTCGTAAATGAAGTTTCACAAAAAATTGACACTAAAGCATTATTTTTCTCTATTACTCTGGAAAGTACTTTACTTCACATTAAGATTGCAATTTTTTTTTCAGAGCTCCAGAGCAGGGCTCAGAGATATTCTACTATCCACAAATCTGCTCAGGTATTTTTTTTTTCCTTCTTCTTTTACTTCCAGTGGCTGACTTCCCGACTTGTAACAAAACTTTCCAGTTTGCAAGTGCAGAGACCTGTACCTCAACTAGACATTGGAAGAAGGGTTTAAGGAAATTGAGGTGTGTGTGGTTCATGGCTGTGAACACTTTTCTCAGCTTTTTTCTCACTTTGTTGACATCCAGTCCCTTTAGGTATCAACTTCCTCAATGCACTTTAGTAGCTGTCAAAATCAGATTCACGACCTGCCCAGGTAGAGAACTGGAAAGTGAAGTCTCAAGGACAACATGCAGAAACTCTTCAGGGCCATCCAATTTCCCCACTGGAGTTCCCAGATGGCTTTCTGTGGGGTCTCCTGAGGATATTTTGGTACATAGATGGTACATTCCTGGTAACTTCAGGAAGCAGGTAAGTTTGAGGGCACACTGTTCCTACCACCATCCTTCAGAAGTGATCAAGATGTAACTAGGAGAGGCCTTTTTGTGTTTGCCACTAAGGGCAGGGTTTGGAGGAGATGTTGGCACGTGAGCAGCTACTTTCCTTTCAAACACCAGTGGAGGAGCTCTCAGCACCTTGCTGATGTGCAGTAATTACCTGCACACCACCTTACTCGCAGGTACCCTGGGAACACCTGAAGTTCTTGATTTTCCATACTTCACACCTCAAATACCAGAATCAGAAAATCTATCTTCTGCTTATACATTCCCTAAATTCAAAAACCTTTCTCTGAAACTCAAACTGAACAGAAACCTAATGAGTCTTGATACAGTTGTTTATCAAACACAGATCGACAGGACCAAAATAAAAGATACTGTTGTTTTCTTCAAAACAAAGCTGATTATTAAACCTGCAAATTAGATTTACAAATCAGATACTCCAGCAGTAGGAAACCATCCATGTTTCTTATTAATTCAAATAGAATTAGGCAGCACCACAGGTATTTTCAGTTCCAGATTATGAACATTTTGCAAACAATCTCCATTATTTTTTATGACACGTCTACATTTTGCCATCTCCTGATATCACTTGTCATGTTCTATATTTTTGCACTCTATCACCTGTGCTACACATTAGGGTGAGAAGAGCATTCACTGTGGATCATTGTTTCAACTTGGAATAATCCTGTTCATATGCATGACCCTGACTTTAATTGCTTGGTACAGTTCTTTGAAACAGCACACACATAAGCATGTATGTATAAATTAAAGAGGAAGAGAAAAAAGGGGAAGGGAGATTAAGGATAAAGAGGAGAGAGAGAGAGCAGGTCTAAAGATCAAGACACATCTGATAGCATTTATTGAGCATGACAGAAAAATAAACGTGCACTGGACTCTATGCTGTTTTGAGGTTTGTCTTTTTTCTTTTGTGTATTCTCGGTATTCTTTGCCCTGTAGCGTACTGTTGTATTCTAGCTAGTCTTCCCAGCACTTTTCCATGCCCTTTCCCTAGGCAGAAAGACAAAAGATATTCCAAGGGCCCCTATCCTATCTTGGATAACCCTAACCCTGGCTACGAAGGTTGAAAAACAGCTCTTCAGATACATTTTCATCAACAAAGTGCAGTCCCATCTCAGGGGGGGAAGACTTAGAAGGGGTTTGACCCGGAGGGGAATTGCATCACTGCTTGTGCTCCTGATTGGTGCTTTTTTTTCAGTTATGGTAATTTACCAAACTTATAGAACTGTATGCACCCCCATGGGGGCGGGGCTTTTGTGGACCTTCTCCATAACTGCCCCTGCAGGCTTCCAAATAAAGACCCACTTTTATATTACCTCCTTACTAAAATTATCTGGAGTTTCATTTCCAGGTTGGGAAAAAGGCAACAGACTAACCACACAATGTATACTGTAAAGTCTTGCAGTTGCTTGCAAGATACTGCAGTAACAGCTTTGGATCAACTGCAGTATTATTATCTAAATGCACAGTGGTATTTAGGTTTTCAACATATTTTTCCGTTGCTCCTGTTCATGCCACTTAACATCAATGTCACCTTATTCTGCAACTTTTGAAAGTGTTGGATATCCTTAGAAGCCTGAAATACTAAAAGTCAGTAATAGGACGACTCTTAAAATAGCAGTATATTGAGAAAGAGATAAGAGAAAATAACTTCTTTCTTCCCTGCGAAGACTAGGCACAGGTGAGGTGTGCCACAGGTGTCAATTTAGCTCCTGTGCCTATATCCATAGACTGCTGCTTGTGAAAGACTTACATGCATGTTGCATTGGTATGGAGTGAATCAGTGCCTGCTTGTTGGCACGCACGAAGGAAGAACATGAGCAAAGTTTGCAATTGCTACGGAAACTGGCTCTCTGATTGCTGTGTTGGCACATCTGTCAGGGACAGCAGCTGTTCTAGAGGATTCCTTCCAACAAGGCTTTTCCTGAGACTTGTATCTGGGACCAGGTCCAGGACTTGTTGGGTTTCCACAAGAATCCAACAGTCTGCACAAGCATAATTTTATTCTTCACTTTGCCCTTGTAAGGCAACTCTGTTCTCTTTTCAATGTTTAGAGAATTTGTGGAGTGAAACACCTGGAGAGGTGACACGTAAATCCCTTCTACTTTGTGGTTCACAGCCTAGGTATTGTGTCAAATGAAGAAAGAGACCATCTGGGAGATAATGGAGAGCTTGGTTCTCCTTCAGCCTGGTGTGTGGCCTCTTAAAAACCTATTACTACTTAATTTAAAGTTTGGGCACAAATTATTCTTATAGCAGGTTTTGTCTCTTATGTGTGGCTACGGTATATAGTATCACATCCACGTTCTTTCTGGCATCAGCCTCAGCAGAATCATCCTGCATGAAAGAGGAGGACAGGGTGCCTGGGGATGGCACCACCCTAAGGAATCCAGCCACCAGCAAAGGCATCGATACACTTAGGGCTGACACATGCAGGTAGATGGGAATTTTCATGAACCAGAGGCTCTTGTTAAGACAGTATTTGTCTTTAGATAGGCAAGTCAATTTGAAGTTGGTTTGGTTTAATTTGAAATACGTTGCCTTCAATAAATTAGTGTTTAGAACACTGCATAGACATGTTGAAAGGAAGGTACATGTCAGATGTAATTTTCCAGTGCCAATGACGTCCATGAGGCTGCCGAAATATATGGTGAAGTTTCATGAAATCCTGTGTACTCAGTAGATAGTAACTCAGTCTTTTTGTTCTGGTAACCCTTTCAAAACCTGGCAATGATTTTTGATTCCGTTGATAATCGGCCAAGGAATTTTTTGCATCACAGAAATAGCTGACAGTTTGCAGCACTTCTTAAAAGAAAAACTCTTTAAAATTTTCTTGGGCATTAAGGTTTTCCTATTGCAAATGCAGCAATTGCTCATGAAATAATGGAAGTCTACAAAACAATTCGAATTTAAGCTGGTGCATACCAGCCTAGTTCAGCTGTCTTGATTGATACAGTTAAAATTTGATGTAATTAATGGGTGAAAACAAGAGGAAAGAAGAGTTACACAATCAGCTGGTAAGTCAGAGACCTCCGCATAATTCTTTGTAATTTTTCCTTCAAGAACTGGTGCAACACTACAAGCTCTTTCGTTATTTATCTATTAGGAATATACATTTTCTTTCCTTGAGGAAATATATGCCTAGGCATGTAAAACAAAGTTAAACATTCAAGAAAGCAAATTACTGAATTTTCTGATCCTAATGTATTTTTCTATTGTACTCTGAGTTAATATTTTAATATCTGGCTGGAAAGAAACTTTTAAGTCTTTGCTTTTATGATTTATATTGCACCAGAATCCCTAGTCTGCTATAAAAAACAGTTACTTGTTGCCTTTGTTTATATATATTTGACTTTAGAGAGTAGATATTATTAATTTTTCAACTAAGAGTTTATGTAATTAATGATTCGTTTATGTCCATGTATATACAAAGAGTAGCCTTCTCATATTTAATCCTTGAAAGCTACTAGGGTGGCACATTTTGCAGTGGTTAGAAAGAATTCAGATATGAATATCATTGAATTGTTATTTGATGGCCAAATCTTTTAAAATACTTGATCACATTTATTAATGTTCTGAGTTGAAATGGAAAGTGTATTTCTTTGGCTTTAATAATCACTGGAAAGAAAAAGCAGATGGAAAAATATACTTTTTTGTCTGACGGAATACTACTTTTGTGGTGGAAGAAAGAAAAAAGGAAGAAGGTGTGTTGTCTTTGGCTGAATGTTTTAATTGTAAATAGGTTTGTAGAATAAAATAAGTCCTTTCTAATGGCATTTTGCCATTGCTGTGGGGGACTATTCGGATGACACACTTCATGAAGAAAGACTGCACCTGCTAAATGTAGTTAGTCTGAAAAGAATTTTTATCCATGTTCGCTGTTGTAGGGGTTGCCCTAGAGTGCGCTGAATCATTAGGTCAACAAGACCTTCCTGTTTAAATTCTGTTTCTCTGAAGTTCCGGACCAGCACTTCGATTCCATATGCCAACGGATGCATGGAGACACTCCACAAACACTGTGCTGGGCTGGAGCACAGGAGCACAAAGGTAGTTCTGATGAGTTTGTTTAGCAGTGGAATGAGATCAAGATCTGAAGTGCTCCAGGGCATGGTCGTGCTTCACTCTCAGGAACAAGTACTGCCAAAGAAGGTTCAAAGAGCCATGTTTACAGCCATGGAACAAGCTCCCTGTTGATTTCAGTTCCTGACATTACACAGATATGCAAACTCAATATAATTTGTTCCATCTGTCCCTCCTCATTACTATCTGTAGCAGCAGCACAAGTATTCCCTTCTCCCAACATGATACAGTCCTGCTCTGTGACTGCAGTGAGGACCTAGCAGGGACAGAGGAGAACATAAAAACCATTATCTTGAACTTTCTTACCATAATACACTGGAGTAGTGCTGGAGTGTGTAATTTTTCCCTGGTGTGAATTGCTTCAGGTGAATGCAATTGAAAGACAGAGAGAGTAGTTTGTCTTCCCAAAGCTATACAAACAAGTGAATGTTACAGATACAGCTTTAGCTTGGGAGATCCTGCACTCCTGGTGTCTTCTGGACAGTGTCACGCTCTTCTCTATGCTGGCAGGTACAGCTGGCTTTTTATTATTCTGCAAAGATATTGTTATATTGTTGTGCAATATTGCAAACCATCAAGATGTTTGGAATGTAATTCCAGCTCAGCAGGCTTTTTACAGAAAGTTAAATTAGCCACTGCAGTCAGGTCTCTGTAAACACCCACTGCTGTAGAACCAAAGCACCATAAAATTGTGCTGTATTCTTTCTGATACCAGCATTTTCTGGAAGTGTTGCTCACAGGAACGAAAATGTCCCAAAACACAGAAGTACATTTATTCAGAGATACTGGAAGCAATTTGGGTGCAGAATTTCAGAGATGCTGCAGGAATCAGGCTGCCCAGAAGGAATTGACTTATCACACTTTGTAGACCTTTGGGAAAAGAGGAAATTAGCTTTCAACCAATTGAATTACCGTGTTACACCATCCCCTTTCCTTCATTCAGTTTACCCTCAGGACTACTCAGAACTGCAACAATATTAATTTTCTGTTAAGTTTGATTACAGACTAAAACCTGTCATTATACACAAAAAGATCCTTTCCTTTGGACTGCTTGAACTGCTGTGCAACCATGGCAAGTCTTATCAGCTCACTATCATCTGTAACTTGTCACATATCCATAACTCTCAACTTGCTGCATTTCAGATTTGTCATTCCACTTTGATTCCATGGATTGACTCTTCCCAAAAACCACTCGGTTCTAGTCCCTTTTTATGAGGTCTTTCATTATATGCATGTTATTTACCAGCCTTTACCTTGTGCTTTTATTAAAATGCAAATAGCAAGTTTTTCCCCCTGTATTAAACACACTCATGCTCCCTGATTTCTTGCTGGTAAGAGTGCTCCTGTCAGGTAGGTCTTTAATCTCAGTATCTCAGTTTCTTCCTTTTTTTCCCCTTCAAGTTTATTATCTCTCTATGCTGTGTATTTTCATGTACTCACTTCTAGTGCATAATGAACTGTGATTTTCTCCCTTATGAAGGTTGTATAAACCTTCCCCTCCATGGCATCTGCCAGTTAGAAAATGCTTAATGGATTTTTTTTTTCTCAATAGCTCTTAGACTGTAAATTACCAGCAAAGACAATAACTTGCAGATACAGAAAAAAGTTATAGAAGTTACAGAAAACATTATAAAGATACTGTGCCAAATTTGGTGTCAGCGATTCAACAGCGTTGCTAAAAAATTGCAGAAGATGTAGATAAAACCTTTGAGAATAAACAAAGGGCTGAAAACTATGCTTTATAGGGAATGGTGTGAGGTGTTAGATTTGCATACATAAGGAAGAAAGTAGGAGGTATACACTGAATTTAGGCCCACCAGCTGCAATTAACTCAGATTATTTGATCTATGAATCAGAAGATATTCAAGTCGCCCAATTTCCTTAAATGAAACCCACAGTGTTTTTCTAGCTAAGCCAGATAATTCAGTCTGCAAAAGGTGTGTTACAGTGAATAGATTTCTGAGCAATGCATCTGCAATGGGGTGGAAGCTGAGTTGAAATGTCTGAAGGAGGGGATGCCATCCCGAGGGATCTGGACATACTTGGGGAGGGGGGCCCGGAGAATCTCATGAAGTTCAACACATCCAAGTGCAAGGTGTTGCACCTGGGATGGGGCAGTCCCAGACATGAGTCAAGACTGGGAGAAGAACTCACTAAGAGCAGTGCTGCAGAAAAGGACTTTAGGGGTTCTTGAGGATAAAAACCTGGATATGAGTTAACAGTGAATGTTTGCAACTCAGAAAACCGATGATGTCCTGGGCTGCTTTGAAAGCAGTGTGACCAGTAGGTTGAGGGAGGTGATTCTTCACCTCTGCTCTGCTGTGGTGAGGCCCCACCTGCAGTGCTGCATCCGGCTGTGGGGTCCTCAGCACAAGAAGGACATTGACCTGTTGGAGTGAGTCCAGATGAGGGCCACAAAGATGATCAGAGGGCTGGAGCACCTCTCCTACAAAGACAGGCTAAGAGAGCTGGAGTTGTTCCGCCTAGAAAAGAGAAGGTTCTGAGGGAGATCTCAATTCAGTACCTTAAGGGGGCTTATAAAAAGGAGAGAGAAGGATTTTTATACGGGCAGATAGTGACAGGACAAGGGGAAATGGTGTTAAAGTGAAAGAGGACAGGTTTAGATTAGATATTATGAAGAAATTCTTTGCTCGGGGGCGATCAGGTGCTCAGAGAAGCTGTGGATGTCCCATCCCAGTAAGTGTTCTAGGCCACATTGGATGGGACTCTGAGAAACCTGATCTAGTGAGTGGCATCCATATCCATGGCAGGCGAGTTTGAAACATAAGGTCTTCAAAGTCCCTTCCAACCCAAACCAACCTAGGATTTTATGGTTCTATGATTCTATGAAATGATCAGATAAATCAAACCAAGATGATTCCAGTGGATGAGATGTATCTTCTAGTGCACCAAAAGGCCAAAAAATGTAATAAATTAACCTTATGCTCCATCACCGCAACAAGGAGTGAAAGTGCTGTCCAACTGGTCAGACTTGACTATGTGAGCAGACACACCAATGACACAAATTTTCTTCAGAGTAGTGGACTAAATGCTCTATTTTTGTGTTGCCAGCCACTGATGCTTCAGAGGAAGATGAGAAAACAAATAAACAAAACCAGCAGGAAGGTTTTTTCTGACCCTCTGTAAGTAGTTAATTGAAACCCGTAAGCTCTGATTAACATAATTAGGTTAAAACTTAAGCATTATGAGAGGAGTATGGAGATAATAGAAAGGATTCTGAAGCTAGATCATAAAAAAGAAATGGAATGAGGAGACAGAAATGAGATGAGATTTCTTAGTTCATAAAGAAGAGGATGAAATTTGGATTTATTGACAGTTAGAAAGAACAACTATGCAGACAGGCTGTCAGGAAGCCCAGAATGTCTCTGTGAGGCTGCATAAGAAATGTGTGTTTTAAAAATATAGCCTATAAAGGCCAAATCTGTTTATTGATAAGACTTTCCACTTTTTCATAGAGTTGAATTTTTTTGATATCTGTTGCTGTACACTGATCCTTACAATACCAATAATGACATTATTGCAAAACGTCTTTTGTCCAACATTTGCATCCTATATCACAACCAGATTCATGAAGTATCTCAACTTGTTTTTTGAGGCGCGGAATACAACCAACTACTTCAATGACATCGCAATCCCAAAAAGGCTGATTTTCAAGCTCTCTGATCACATTTCTGGCTCTTCATTTTCATCCTCTCTTCATATGTCTCCACCTTTGTAGTTATGGTTACCACAGCTGGATGTAGCAACCAGCTATGAATTAAAGGAATGCAGTATTTGCTCATGCCAGCATATGGAATATTTTATCCACTACTGTCAGTCTACCACATAAGGGTGAAATGTGGATCATACAGTTATTAAAGTAGGAAAAGTTGAACTAGTTGTTTGCTGAGAGTGATGGTATTTGAGCATTTCAATGGTTTAGTTGAAGCTAAGTTCTTCATCAGCAAAAATATAGTGGTCAAGGTTCGAGTCTCTCCATAGAGCCCTCCAGTTCCCTTTGCACTGTGGAGGAGGAGATAGAAGTGGAGCTTTAGGGCTTTAGAATTCGCGAGACAAAACCTTCAGTAGCTTGTACTGCTCTGTGCAGATGGCAGCCCGGTGCTGCTGGCATATAAGCACAACGAATCTCCCCCTCTGTAAAGGCAAAGGCGGCTGAGGTCCTCTACCAAATGAAGTGCAGTCCCCCTCCTCTTCTGCTTTCTTCTAGACACGTTTGTAGCATTTGAATCTGTGGGTCTGCCAAATTCTCTAAAAATGGGTCATACTTAGACCTGTGTAAGAGAGATAGAAACTTATTCTTGGGCTATTTTTATGAATGTGTCCAGACTGATTTGTAATCACTGAGCACTGCAAATAAAAAACAAAATAAGGGGTTATCAAGAAATGAAGAGGAAAGAAGGAGACAGGCTACCTAGTGTTTCACAGAATGTTTGTTGACGTGATAAATACAAAAGAAAACTATTTGCTTTACAGCAAATCGTGCTCCAAGTGCAATCTATGTATTTTGCTTGCCTGTCACTGCCGCTGGAGCTCTCAGCCAAGTAACTAGTAGGCAGCATAATTTTGAAATATTTTACTTCAATAATAGTCTAGTTTGTGCACAGGAGAGAAAGAGCTGACATGTCAAGACATGCTGTGATGAGATATTAATTTCCAGTGGACAACAGGGACTTAAAATCCTTGACAAGGTAGATACATGCTTCAGAAACCCAGAAATTTGGACACTCATTTTTTGCCTGCTTCAAGACATACAGTGAGTATAGTTCTCTAACAACTATCTTCCAAAACAAGTCCTTTTTTTTTTTTTTTGGGTTTGTTCTCTCAATTTTACATACTCCTTCCTCCCTCAAGAACAGAGTAAATGAGATTCCCTGTCTCACATGTGTTTTATTTTGCAAGAAGAGAGGGTCTTCTGCTTGTAAAGACTTGTGCAAGCAGGAGTCCACAAGCACAAATGTTCTTCACTCAGGAAGATCCACTTATTTCTCAGTTGTTTGGCTGAATCAATAGGCAGTAGATGGGATTTTTGTTGATCTGAGGCCTCAACTTGCCATCACTTAGAAGGTTTACTCTAGGGTATTATAGTAGGATTCCTAAAGATTATTTCCTCTGCTTCATCCTACAGAGGAGAGAGACACAGAGAAGGGGGACTAAGAAATAATGAAAAATGTGTCAACAATATTCAGTTTTTGAAATGAATATGTATACACAAGTTGCTTTACTCCCAATGTAACAGGGCGTAAAGGTTTCATCTACTTCCTTTTCACTGTCAGAATGCAGCCATGGAGGCCTGGTGTAACTAAGAGTCAGTCTTTGAAGTATGCTAATTCAGTAAGTTTGGAAAATGTGTGATTGTAGAAAAGCCGAGAGAGATGTGTGTGGATCATTGTTACGAAGTTGAATATTACATATTTTGACTTATTTAAATTTAATGAACCCCAGAAAGCACTTTTAGTGTTTACTTTTCCCTCATTTGACTCTAATTAACCTTTCCCATGATTCAGATGTCTGACAAATGTGTAGGGCTGCAGGGCTAAGTGCTTTTTTCCATGATTGACTTTAATTAAGCTTTCTCTAGGCTTGAAACCCTTGTAAACTCAGAGAACTTTATTTTAATTACCTTCTGCCAGATTTACTTATGCTAGACAAATATTATAAATCAAATACAACACTATTAGAAGCATGATGAACTGACTTGCAAAGCAGTAGTCTGCCATGGTGAAATGCATTACACTCACCAAAAGAGCTATGATGGGAGAAAAAATGACTGATTTCATGAAGGTAACTTCTGGAGCATAAGCAGCTTTTCTTTTTCTGCAGTGCAGGTGTGTGAAGACACCAAGTTTCAAAGTATTGTTATTCTTCTCCAGTTTCAGTGGTATTACATCATATTCATTCATACTAGAAATTATTAAGTGGGTTCTCCGAGAACTTATTTCATGCTTTGGACCGATCAATAGGTCTCTGTTGCAGCTGGTGGAATGAGTCAGTTCAATTTTAATTAGGCGACTTTGTCACCCAAATCATGGCATTTCTGTTCCCTGACTCTGTCCTAAAAGAGCCATCAGGAGAACCGGGCAAGCAGGCATCAGTGCTTGTATAAGTAAATGCTGATTTTATTATTGAAAATACTGCACACAGAAATGCAGTTCACTGGCTGTTTGCAGAAATAAATGGAAGATTGTCCATGACTTTGAAGTTAAATGTAAGTTTTAGCCAAACCAAGGTTGGAAATTTCTTTTTTAGTGCTTCCTGTCAAATGGTAGCATGTTAACATTCTGTTGGCTCATGGATTGGAAACACCCCTTCTATTCAAACGGATGGCAAACCCTGCTTTCATTCTATGTCGCATTGCTACAAATTGCCCTGTGAAAGAGGCACTCTGAGTAGCACAAAGGTAGTGTGCTGCACGTCTTGGCTGCTTCTGCATTGTATATTATGTTCTGAAGGATCAACTGAACTGTATTTACTTAGCTACACTTCTCCTGTGCAATCCCCTTATGCATGATGGGAAAGGTTTGGCTCTCATGCCAGAATGCCATCCTGAGAAAATCTTTTGCATTTGCTGTTGTTGAAATGCTTATCCTTAATACAAAAATTTCTGGGGAGCTTTTTCTGGAACCAAGCTTATCAAAACTGTCTTTGTGCTTAATTACAGTGTAGCAGTGGTCTTGAAATAAGGGTCAACCTTTTCCTTCAGTAACCAACAACATGAAAACAGATATTGACAGAGGTTAACCCTGATGTCTCAATTGTGATGGCTCTATGTTTCCTTCCAGTTTTTAATCCATTTCTAACACAATGTAGAGTCTGCTAAATTATAAAAAAATCTATTATGAATTTGGCTTAGATCAAGTTAATTCCCAAAACTGAATCCTTACACCTGAGCTCACAATCAGTGCAAGGAAATGTCTGAATAATTAATCATATTATATTAATATGATTAATATATACATAAATGTATGTGTGCACATATACATTTATATATGCAACCATTTAAAACAACTACTTTATCTGAATACACATTCTGTACAAAACTGTAGACTGACTGCTCCATTAGCTGTATTTATCCAGCTAATATGTGTTGCTAAAGCTGTTGCAGCAAAAGGGTCTCCATGGGGACCAGCTTTGGCTTAGAAAGAATAATTAAGTTTCTGTACCCTGTTGATACTCAGCTTCCAAGAGCGCTAATAAAAACACTGTACCAAGGTGGCAACTTTCAAACCCCAGCCCAGGACAACAGGATGCCTTAAGCCAATTGAAAAGCAGGTGCCAGAGCCTGAACAAAGCTGGTAAGTGAAGGGAATAACCGTTAGCTTTCCTAGATCCTGCCGTGATGGTGGGTTAGCTCCTGAGGCTGACATATTGCTGGGCCTGTTGGAGGACTTCAGAGAATTTTCAAGGTAAGCAAGGATTCATGTAGAGAGATGCACAATGAGGAACTGGTGCACAAAATCATTTATTTTAAAAGTACTCAGAGCCCTCTAAGCAGTATTGTTTTTTTAAAAAAGGAGATATAAAGTATTTGTTGTACTGAGGGTTTTTTTTAATTCTTGTGAGTCTTTGCATAGTCAGAATCACAATTATTCATGGGAAAAAAATCTACAGCCATTTCCTAGTTTTAATTAATTCTATTTTACATCCTGACACTTTAACTTGCTCTTGATCAGCTTCTAAGTGATCTGTTTGACATGTCTATCTTTAATTCAGAGTAATTGTCAAATCAGTTTGCAATATATCAGCAATGTGAAGAGTAAGTCTAGCCAGAAAAAGCTATTTTTCTTTTTAGAGAGAAAGTAAGCTATTACAAAGGGCCTGGGAGATTTAAGAAAAATGGTACTGTCATCTGAAATTTCTGAGTGCAAGATCCCCTTCAGATTTCTAGGAAGAATTTAAAGTAATTTCTGCATTCAATAAACATGACAGTGATCTGACTTGAATGAAAAATGTTTTCTAAATTCTATTGTTTTATTTCGACTAAGCTGAGGGCCCTGCAATCTATTACAATCTATCCCATGTGATTTTTTTTTTGGAGATATTTTCAACACCATGCTTTTACTGGGTGCGAGTGCTGACAAGTGGTATTGGTCTTAAACAATACTTGCAATTACAGACTAAACAGTAACACGTCTGCCTCAAAATTTCCTTGGCATGTATTTAACAAACTCTGTGTAACAACTATAACATCTGAAAAAAAGCTTATTCTTTCAGCTTCTTCACTGTATATAAAATCCCAGGTACAGACAGCCACATCTCTTCCCTATTCATTGTTACTTCTGTGTAACTCCTCTGCCAGCTTCCAGCAGCGGGAACAAGGACCTTACACAGAAAGGTCCTTTTCTAAAACTGATTAAACTACAACCTTTGCACATCTATGTTTCTTCTCCTGGCCCTGTGAAATTAAACTGGAGCTGCAGCTGAGCCAAATATTTTAATGAATTGCAAGTTTACAAAAAAAAAAAAAA